>QLPG01005776.1:374-10798 GCA_003314385.1 Gomphus sp. MG54
TTTTTCGTCAGTGAGTATAGAACAAGGAATTAAATGTTAAAAAATGACACAAACGACTATGGTGTTTTGCGGCGGGATGAATGCTTCCTCGAGCGCTAAACTGCTGCTACCAAGCCAAGAGTTGGGATATTGACCAAAGATATGATGCGGGGGGCGGATGGCTCACAACATTGGACTAGTGAGCCAACAATTGGCACTCAGCATCGATTTTGGCATTGATGGGAAATCATATGGTGACAAGCCACCCCCCGCCCTCCGGGTGGGAGCAGCCAGCCAGCCTAGTAGAGCCCAGCCAAAACCCCAGCAGAGCCCAGCCAAAGTCAAGCCAAAGCCCCAGCCAAAGCCCAGCCAAAACACCAGCAGAGCCCAGCCAAATCCAAGCCAAAGCCCCAGCAGAGCCCAGCCAAAACCCCAGCAGAGCCCAGCCAAAGCCAATCCAAAGCCCCAGCAGAGCCCAGCCAAAGCCAAGCCAAATAGCCAAAACCCCAGCTGAGGCCCAGCCAAAACCTCAGCAGAGCCCAGCCAAAGCCACAGCAGAGCCCAGCCAAAGCCCCAGCAGAGCCCAGATAAAACCCCAGCAGAGCCCAGCCAAAGCCAAGCCAAAGCCCCAGCAGAGCCAAGCCAAAACCCCAACTGAGGCCTAGCCAAAACCTCAGCAGAGCCCAGCCAAAACCCTAGCTGAGGCCTAGCCACAACCTCAGCAGAGTCCAGCCAAAACCCCAGCTGAGGCCTATCCAAAACCTTAGCAGAGCCCAGCCAAAGCCTCAGCAGAGCCTAGCTGAGGCCCAGCCAAAACCTTAGCCAAGACCAAGACCCGAGGCCCAGCTGAGACTAAGACCAAGACCCGAGGCCCAGCTGAGACCGAGACCTGAGACCCGAGGCCCAGCCAAGACCGAGACCCAAGACCCAAGGCCCAGCCAAAACCGAGATCCAAGACCTGAGGCCTAGCTGAGACCAAGACCCAAGGCCCAGCCAAGACCAAGACCTAAGACTCGAGGCCTAGCCAAAACCGAGACCTGAGACCTGAGGCCCAGCTGAGACCGAGACCCAAGACCTGAGGCCCAGCCAAGACCGAGATCCGAGACCTGAGGCCCAGCCAAGACCAAGACCCAAGACCAAGACCCAAGACCCAAGGCCCGGCCAAGACCGAGACATAAGACCCGAGGCCCAGCCAAGACTAAGACCCAAGACCCAAGGCCCAGCCGAGACTGAGACCTGAGACCCAAGGCCCAGCCAAGACTGAGACCCGAGACCCGAGGCCCAGCCAAGACTGAGACCCGAGACCCGAGGCCCAGCCAAGACTGAGACCTGAGACCCGAGGCCTAGCTGAGACTGAGACCTGAGACCCAAGGTCTAGCCAAGACTGAGACCCAAGGCCCAGCCAAGACTGAGACCCAAGACCCAAGGGAGGAGTGTGTGGCACCGTGCTGCAAGCGGAATCCTGCTAGAGAGAGGAGCGGATATCAATGTGGTGGCAGGGAAATTTTGGAGTACACTCAGGGTGGCGGCATTTTCAGGTCATGAGACGATCTTTCGGCTATTGATCGACAAAGCAGTGGATGTCAACACGCAGGGAGCATCCTATGATACTGTGCTGCAGGCTGCCTCATTTCATGACCATCAGGGTATCATTCACTACCTGCTCCAGAGTGGAGCAAGTATAACCACTATGACAACCCATCAACAGCTGACACAACGATCTCCCTGAACTGTCCCGTTCATTCATTCACTCGTCTCCTCAAAATCAAGTGTCACAGTTTATTCTTTTTAGTTTGATCAGCTACATATACACTGTTTTTCTCATGAGCTCCGGTCGTTTTTCCACTGCATGTCTGTACATAGTTTCAAATTTACATCAACGATTCAAATGAACTGATGTTGCCACAAATGTTTTTTCAATAAAGACGACGACCAACTGACCTTTCTGATTCAACAAAGTAAGTGTTTGCCACTTCACACATAATCAATGTGGTAGATATTGGAAGCACATACTCCCAGTTTGGGTTCCCCCCACCTGCATATCCATCTTATCTTGCTTTGTCTTACTTTTTTGTAGGATCCAATTGAGGTTCTGGCACTTTGTCAGCACAATGACCTGCACATATGTAGCATTGGCATGGTGTTGTAGGATGTGGATAGTGTGCGGCATTGAATTGCCAGACATGACACCCTCCGATCTGCCCATGTACATGTGGCAGAACGGTATGACACAGTTTCAGACATGGTTTCATATACTCGGAGTGCACCCACGAGTACCAGAGAACTTTTATCCAACCTCAGATCAGATTAAACCCAATATCCACAATCTTACCTGCAACCCTATTGAGAATAAATTCAATCAATGAAACAATACCGAGTCCATGTGGTGTAACTGGATCAACAGAACCCACATCTAGACTGATTGGATCTAATTTACTCAGATCTCAAGGATTAATTCTGAATAGTGAAGCCATAATTCAAGACAAATGTTCAACAGTATATTTTGCCTGGAGTACAATGCCACACCAAAGGACGCTCAACTAGGCCAATGGGATAAACACTTGGTCTGTGTGGCGCGAGAGATCCCGGATGAACTCCAGCACACGCCGAGGCTGATCAGATCTCACTTAATCTGATCTCCATCATCATACCCGAGATTAACTACCATGAAGCTCTCTGACTGAAGTAAACAATGATCAATGATAAATCATAAACAATTTGGCATCCTTATGATACATCAAGGTGATATCTGATCGACTCCTTCTTACAATATGGGATTAGTAGAAAGCAGTAGAAGCTACTAAGGTAGAAGACAAACGGTTTCCACTATGGTCATGTGACTCAAATGTCACATTCCACCATTTCACACAAGGATCTGGCAACATCAACAAAAAATTTATTCTGAGACCACAGATCAATGGCATAGAGCTATATGTACACCACAGTTCTGGCACAAGCTGAAATTAAGCTTGCCAAACAGATAGATCCATGACCTGAATTTAATCTTGGCAAAGATTTTTTCAAGATTTTTTCAAGGTACTTAGACGTTATTAAATAAGCCTTTATTCATGCCTACCTTGAAAAAACCTTGAGCCGTAAGATTAATTTGAGCTTAATACCCAAGGCATTGTTAATCTAATATCCAGGTTAAATTTTCCATTAGACAATCTTGTGTCAGACTTTTGTCAAGGTAGTATAATGAGTTTTTCTATCAGTAATTCTTGCAGCTACCCAGCAGTTTTTTCATATTGAATTGAATGTTCAGATAATCCAAACCATCCTATTACCAAAGCATATTGAAATGTAATATAATATCATGACAAGCCGATAAAAGATCCAAAATATACTCATTACTATCCTCCTTTTACTATTCCTCATCATCCATGCCATCATCTGATCGTACAAAAACTGTGACAGCTTCCCCCCATATGTGTTAATCAGTCTCTGTCTGAGTTGCTATAGGCGAGACATCATACAGCAAATCAATTTCTGTCTGACCATACAAATGCCGGTCATTGTTGAGAATTTTTGCAAAAATCCTAGTTGCCATCCAATGAGCGCAAGAAAACATGGCCAAGTAGATGAACTTACTTGGACCTCTTTGCTGCATCACTAGGAAACTGTTTACAAACACTATCAAGTGCCTTGTCAACATTGGGCCAATATGAAGCTGATTTAAGCTTGGGGTTTCCACTGGACATGAGTACCTCCCTCTAGCCAACAAATTGTTAGCATGTTTTCAGAGGTGTAAGTGAAGGCAACACACCAAGACAGCTATTCGAGAACACATCTGGATGGTAACAGAAAGTTTGACAGGTTTATAAATAGCAATGACAGCTGTGCAAAGATCAACAATAGTCATTGCATCTACACAAGGTGCCATAATCTTTGTGTCAGTTTTCTCTGTCTCACCCACTGCTGGCTTCCTGTCAGGCTCCGGGATTGCCGAGGAGTGGCCAAGTCCTGCAGGATGGGAATAGTGGCATGGCTTCAACGTGCTCATGCGTTGTGCCCTACTTCCCATGCATGCCACCGATTTAGGACAGAGGGATACCTGGGAGAGTGCCGAGAGTGTTGGCCCAGGTAAAGGACTTGGGACAGGAGAGGGGAGGACAAGAAGGCATAAACCTAGTTGATTTCCAGAATGAAGAACCATCTATATACATTGGCTACTTATATAGGCTAATAAGTGAGATGTGGAACAGAGTGGCACAAGGAATGGAGAACAATAAGGTATGAAGAATCATGTGGAGGTATTGTCCACAATGATCAAGAATAGAACAAGGAATGTGGATGATAATAGAACAATAAAGTATGGCCGAGGACAAATGAGTGAGTGAGAATAGAACAATGGGAGTGGCTGAAACATAAAACAATAGGGCCACTGCTGAGTGGCAACAAAGAGTGAATGTCCTGAAGGTAAACAGGCAAGGGGAAGGACAGGGAATGAATGAATGACAATGAATAGAGAGGGTGAGATGAGGGAAGTTGTCAAGTACACGTACCGAGGACCCGATAACTCAGCAGTACCGACTAAAATACTCCATTAGCAACCAAGTATGAACCATTCAATGAGTTGGCCTCAGTCAGACGCACATATCGGTCATACCCCTCATTCCTATGCCCACTCCTCACTCCTCGGTCTGCCTCACCTCGGCACCTCCTGCCCTTGTGTTATCTTCGGTTATGGCCTTGTTTTACAATCGGGAATTTCCTATTGTGCTAGGGCACGTCCTATTATTCTGTCCTTTATTGTTCTATTCCCGTCCTACATATCTTATTCTAATTTTACTCGTTGAGGACAATAACCACATGCTTTGCATACCTTGTTGTCCCACATTCCTTATTCCACATGTCGCTTCTTAACCTATATAAGTAGGACATGCATGTACATACTTCCTCATTCTGGGTATCGACTAGGCTTAGGCCCTTCTACCTTCTTCTCTTCTGTTAAGTCCTCGACTCGGGCCGGCATCTTCAGCATCCCCCTGAGTATCTGTCTGTCACAAATACAGTGGCACGCACAGCAAGTAGGGCGCAACGCACGAGTACGTTGAAGCCAATGCCACTACTCTTGGCCTGCAGGACTTGGCCATAGTCTGCCCGACCTTTCGACAACACCCTTTGGCAGTACCAAAGTCCGTCAGTATCCGACTCCTGACAGAAGTGAACCAAATGATGAACCGAATGTACCGAGCCGAGGCCACACACTGGTGAGGGATGATATGGGTAAGGGTTGGTTGGTTGGTACTGCCGAGTAAATCAGAGCATGGTATCGTGGGCTTTACACTTCCCCAGAGAAGTGAGTAGCTGTTAAGTACATTGATCAAATGTGAATTAGTATAATTAGAATACACATACCACTTCCTTGATCTGATTATGATGCTCTGTCAGTTTGGTTTGTACATGATGTTTGATTGCATCCATTTTGGTCTTTGAAGTTTCTGCATCAACGGGCCAATCTGAGTTTGGATTCCTCTCAAGCATAGTCTATTGCATAATGCTCAAGTAATGAGAAAATAAACAACTTAAAAAATAAAAATTGACTGACCATAACTAATTTTGTTACCAGGCCTTTGGCAACATAAGCATGTAATGTTGGGCTGAGCAGAAAGCTAAAAGTATATTGGTCAATGTGGTGCTTTTTATGGTCAGCTTAGCAAATGCAAAATGTAGGCTAAAATAGACATACAATCAATGATTTTGGGATCACATACATAGCTTCAGCTGGCTGTAGCATGTTCAGATGCTCTTGGATCTTGAATAATTTAGCTGCAAGATAGATGGTACGCTCCCCATCAGTAAGCTAGATGAATGTCAGACATTTGACACATCTGTGAAAAGTAACAGCTCATACCTGTGCCAGACTTGCAAGTTCCTGATTGTCAGCTACCTTTAGTCTTACTCGCCTCCCTATATTGGTTGCATATTGGGAAAGATCTTGTGAAGCAGAGCCTCATTTATGTCCAGAGAGTGGAGGAGGTATAAACCCATTTGCCAAAGGTGAATTTGACCGGGTTGTTGAGCATGACTGTGAAGTGGATGAGAGTGAGCCACACACAAATGGCTCTATTTCAGGCTTAGGTGGGTCACTTGATGGTATATCACAGCAACAGATGGATGATTTACAAGGTCATGGTCATACAATCCTTGGTGCAGAGTCCTACTCTGCAATTGGCATAGATGATGCAGGTATGTTTTAAATCTGCATGTCGGCGCTTAGCTAGAGGCTTCCAGAAGGGTTTCTGGAGGGTTCCAAATGGTTTCCTAAGGGAGGGTTCGTACTCTGGGGACAGAGAGACTAAGGGTCGGGCTCAGGATCGGAATCCGAATTGGGATGGGAGTCAGGAAGTGCTGGGGGTCTTAAGACTGTTCGCGGTATAGGGTGATACCAGTGGTTCGAGGTCGCAGGGACTTGGCTTCAACTTATGTGTTACACCCTCCTCGATCATCTGTCCCTAATTTCAGAGAGTCGGAAAGTTTACCGGAACTTAATCAGAAACTACGATGCAGAATTAAGTCGATATTTGTACTGGCGAATAGTCCAGTCGACTGGTGACTTATATACATGTATCTAGTCTTGTACTATCTTTTACCGAGTAAAAATAAGGGGGGAAGAGAGTACAAGGGGCAATATAAAACAAAGAACAAGGGAGTGAGGTACACGATGATCCTGCGCGTCATCTATCAAAGGAGTGGAACATTGACTTTGGAATCTTCGGAGGTTTGGAAACTCGGAACCTCGAAATGATACATCAGAATCCAGAAATTGGTTGTTCAGACTTTGAGTGGTCAGAAAGGTCCCAGAAATGGTGTGGGTGGTTGTGGGGCTGGTATGGGTTTATTGAGAGTACGGGCCATAACAGTATCCCTCCCTTAGGACCGAGCCCTCGAGGTCCTAAGCTTTATTTATGTGGTTGTAAGGGAAACCCTCTGGACTCCTCCGGAGTTGTCTTATGGAGAGGGCTAGGCAGGGGGAATTCAAACAGGAAAGTAAACCTATACATCGGAATCTGTAGGGCCAACCTCCTGGTACTAGGTCCGAGGCATGGGCGCTTATTCCGGGTTCTAATCATCGTGCTAAACTCATTCCGGTCTCCCACCTAGTGGGTCCTAAATTCCTGACCTTTAGAGTATTGTCTGTATATGGAATTATCCGTCGGTCACACAGGAGGTCACGGATATCTCGGATATCATGGACACTGTGGAGATGTTGTGGTTGGTAGTGTGGACAATGGTGTGGATGATGGATACTATGGGAGTTCAGCAAATGATGGAACTTGGATGTTGCTTGGGTGTGAAGGTTGAGGTATTCCTTTCCAGTCCTCGGATCCTTGTTTCCAATCTTGGAATCGGAGCGGAGTTTGAAATAGAGCTTCGGATTCGGATTCGGAATTTGGAAAGGGTCATCCCCTGCGTGTGGGAATTTTCTTAGGCATTTTGGAACGTAATGGGCGTTTTTTAAGCGCCCATAATCTGCCTTATAAAAAGGGGGGGCTCCACCTCCATGGGGGCCTTCCTGCTTTCCCTATGTTGACTTACGGTCACATAGAGCACATTGGTTGAAAGAGGGAGTGGAGAAGGAGAGGGAGGAGGTCTGGAAAGCTGAGGGAGTCTGGAAAACTGAGGAGGTCCGGGAAGCTGGGGGGGTCTGGGAAGCTGAGGGGGTCTGGGAAGCTGAGGGGGTCCAGGAAGCTGAGGGGGTCCGGAAAGCTGGGGGGGGTCCAGAAGGCTGAGGAAACCCTGAAACTGGCAGAGATCCACAGGATGGTGGAGGAGGATTGGAAAGTGGAGGAAAGGAGGGTTTATTGGGTGAGCCCAATCCTGCTGGACCTGATCTGGATTTGGAGGATCCTACGTGGTTTGATGCATAAGGAGTGGAAAATGTTTGTTCATGGCTCAGCCTGTAGTCTTGTTCTGGAGTCATGAGTGTCATGTAAAGTCATTATCTATGAAATGGTTGGGGGTCCATGTTGGTCAAGGTTTCCTGAGCAGAAACTTTTGGAGGGTCGGACTGAGCACTGAGTCGAAATCAATGTCAGGTTTTCAGAGGGTCATAGTTGTTTCTAAGAAACGGGTCGAATTCTGCGGTGTAAGTTTTCTGTCTTTTCCGAGTTTTTGGACAAAGGGTCCATGGTAGCCCTGCTGTCACTGGACGGGGTTGCAGGTTGGCCTGGATTGGCTGTCTCATTGCCCATTTTAGGGGCCAAATACATGTTCATGGGGGTCTCGGGGTCGTGACAATCAGGAGTGTGAGTACGAATATACTGTTAAATCCACATGTTGGTGCTTAGCTAGAGGCTTCTGGAAGGGTTTCCGGAGGGTTCCGAATGGTTTCCGAAGGGAGGGTTCATACTCTGGGGATGGAGAGACTAAGGGTCAGACTCGGGATTGGAATTGGAATCGGGATGGGAGTCAGGAAGCACTGGGGGTCTTAAGACTGTTCGCGGTATAGGGTGATACCAGTGGTTCGAGGTCACAGGGACTTGGCTTCAACTTATCTGTTGCACCCTCCTTGATCGTCTGTCCCTAATTTCAGAGAGTCGGAAAGTTTACCAGAACTTAATTGGAAACTACGACACAGAATTAAGTCGATATTCGTACTGGCAAATAGTCCAGTTGACTGGTGACTTATATACATGTATCTAGTCTTGTACTATCTTTTACCGAGTAAAGACAGGGGGGGGAAGAGAGTACAAGGGGCAATATAAAACAAAGAACAAGGGAGTGAGGTACACGATGATCCTGTGCGTCGTCTATCAAAGAAGCGGAACCTTGACTTTGGAATCTTCAGAGGTTCGGGAACTCGGAACCTCAAAATGATGCATCAGAATCCGGAAATCGGTTGTTCAGACTTTGAGTGGTTGGAAAGGTCCCAGAAATGGCATGGGTGGTTGTGGGGGCTGGTATGGGTTTATTGAGAGTATGGGCCATAACAGTATGGGAGATCCAACTGTTGCAGACATTGTGGCACAATTACACACAATGGGTAAGGCTTCACTAGATTTGAATTGGGCAGTTGTGGTATTTATTGATGCCCATATCTCATTTGGTTTCAGGTTTGGAGGATGAGAATGATATTGATGAGGCAAACAACACATCAATGGATGAGGATACTGATGAAGAATAGTATCCACATGGATCAAAAGTGGTGAATGACATTAATTAGAATTTCAATTTACTCATATCTAGGGAATGGCACGGGTCACCCATGGGTCAAATGTGGGTGACCCGCACCCGACTCATGGGAAACCCAAACCCATCAACCCATGGGTTTTTTCCCACGGGTCGACGGGTGTCGGGTGCATGCCGCACCCATACGCATGTGGCGTGTGCAGGTACGGCACATACGGTGGGTATGGTGCGTACGGCGGGAACGGTGCATACAGCACGTGCGGCATGCGTGTGTCGTCCGTGTGCACGTGCGGGACGTGCATGTTGTATGCGCCTGTGGTATGGCGCATACGGCGTGTGCATGTCATATGCATGCACGTACAGCGCATATGTCACGTGTGGTGCACGCACGTCCCATGCATCGTGTTATCCATGTGGGCCTGCGGTGCATGCATGTTGTATGTGCATGTGTGACACTGTGGGTTGGGCTGGGTCACGGGTGCTCTTGGCCTGACCCACACCCATACCCAAGGACACCTGACCCGGTGACCCGTGCAGGTTGGCCCAACCCATGCCATTCCCTACTCATATTATGCTGTTGGTAGATGTTTATGCTTGATTTGCTCGATAATCTACCTCGCTTGCGACTTTCTGATGATCACATGAAAGCTTTCATCTGGGTGCTCAACAAGTGTGGTGCAAAACATGTTCCCACATTTTCGGCACTTTGGAAAAAGCAGGCTGAGTTAACAAAAGATATCAATATCAAGACTGTGCGTCACACATCATGTCTTGGAAATGAGTTTTTTTCAAATAGTCCAGCAAATCTGTTCAAGCTTGTAAGTCTATTCCTGTATAAAACAATATTGATTTTGAGTTTTCTTAACCAGGACTTTGCCAATCCTCTGGTCCAAAAGTTTCTTGAAGTCTATCCTGACCTTTCAAGAAAACATGTGTCTGAATTCTGGCAGGCTGGCAAGTGGATTGATGACTCAGACATTGATGATCTTTCACCAATGTGGGCAAACTAGGAATCTGCTTCTCATCGCCACTTTTACATCAAAGTACTTGCCCAGCTGAAGGATGGACAGTTTGTGATTCCAATGAGGTATGGGAAAATAGGTGGGGTTGAAATGGTTGAGTGTTGCAGTGTGCATTACTATGATGTGGTATGTGTGAAATCCTCATTTGTCAAATTCAGTTCTTAATTGTATTTTAATGCAGTCTGGGCTATTTATGATTGATGACAATCATATTATCTGTATCAAGGCATCCAATCTATTGAAAAACCTGCTAGAATTGGTACAAGAGGGATACAAAATCAATTATGC
>QLPG01005782.1:0-26794 GCA_003314385.1 Gomphus sp. MG54
AATCGAGGCGTATATAGTCTGCTATAGAATTGAATGGGAATGTACACATACTAGGAAGTATTAGTTACCCATAATTATTAGCCCCAGCATATTCTACAAATGTTAAAACTTATCAAGTGACCATATGAAACTATCAGTCATGTGCTGTAGTTGTGTTATTATCCCTCTATTTATCCAGCATCCTATGCCTCCAGACCCTTCTCTAGAAGACCATAGCTTGACCAATCCCTTCTGGGGATTTCCACCAACATCATGCATAGTCCAAGCATGCTAACTTTAGCCATCCATCCCCTCGAAGCTCTGTCTTCATATCTAAATCAGGATGCAAGATAAGGAATGTAACGAGTCACCCACGGGTTGGTTTTTGGTGACCTACACCAAAAACCCTATATGGGAACCTGAACCTGTCAACCCATGGGTTTTTTCCAATGCATGTCCAGGTGTTCGATGGGTTGTGAAAGAAAAACTGGTGGCTTTACGTAGGGAGCGTGGGCTATGGTTGGAATGCTAGGTGCAGACATGCTCATAGGGCTTTCGGGGGTCCAGCAGCTTTGTGCATTGTGGGTGCAGGATGTGTGGGGTTTAGAGTAGTCTGTCACTGTTGGGGAGCGTGCGCATGCAGAATTGGTTGGTCGCGAGGGCTGTGTGCAGATGCATGGTGCATCCGAAGTGTTGGTGTGCAACGACGTGGGTGCACTATGCATAGGGCATTGAGTCGACCGTTGGAGGTGGTAGGGACCATGGGTGCACTATGCGTAGGGCATTGAGTTGACCGTCGAACGTGTAGGGATGACCGTGCGCATGCAGAATCAGGGTTGATTTTCAATCGCTTCTGTTTGAACCACACAATCATAAGAAATTGATTTCGGTCCGTCCGATGAATAGCCATCGCAGCTGAAGCACCGTTGAGGTAGCAGCATGGCGTAGGGGCGTCGTCGATGCGTGACATATCGGTGCTACATGGCGGTTGGGGAGCATCGCGTGTGTTGAGGGTGCTTCAATTGAATATGCCCGAGTCAGACGGTGGGTGCGTGTAATCGGCCATGTCGGTGTTAAGCTTCTTGACAAAAGGTGTGTGCTTGAGGTGGTTCAATTAGATGTGCCCAAGTCAGATGGTGGGTGCACATAATTGGTCATATCAATGTCAGGCTCCTTCTGTACAGCTCTTACATAATAAAATAAACATAAGGTACAGAACATACGGTTTCCACTAAGGTCACGTGATGTGACAGTCATGGTGATGGCGCAAAAAATTTCATTGTCAAGTCAAAATTTTATATTCTGCTACAGAGAATGGTGATTTTTTTTGGAAATAATGATTGAGCTACATTATATAATATTAGCCTTGTCTAACTCAGCTAAAATAGTTTCTGACATGTTGCCAGATCCTTGTGTGAAATGGTGGATGTGACACTTGAGTTACATGACCTTAGCAGAATCTGTATGTCCTCTACCTTACCTGTGGGAATGTCTTTCTATATATGGAATGTTTCCTTATATAGGTGATTATGTCAGTGCAAAATTTTGTGACTAAAAATTTCTTGACAATGTCAGACTGCTTAAAGATGTGATTATGAATTTTGAGAAGATATTTGAAAGTTTGGATATACTACATTTGTAATAGTGATTTTTTTCAAAAAGTACAACCAAGACCATGTACATATATTTCTATGTCAATGATCTGTGGTCTCAGAATCAAATTTTGATCAATGTTGCCAGATCCTTGTACAAAATGGTAGATGTGACACTTGAGTCACATGACCTTAGCAGAAACTGTATGTCCTCTATCTTACTATTTTGAACTTAAATAAAACTAGCTATGCTCTGCCCAAAGGACAGAAGATGTACCAAGGTGGCTTTACCACTGAAGGCACCCTGTAAGCGGGGTGGCCTAGCAGCCACCTTTGCAAGAGAAAGGTAGTCTTGTAGGTCTCTGGCAAATTAGTATCCTTGCTCCTTGCAGCTGAAGTTGATAACATATCTGAACTTGTACACAAATTTTCACAAGTCCTACCTATCCAAACCTGGAGCATTATCCATCTCTAGTACCTCCAAGGCCATATATAAAGAAGAGACCTGGTAGGAACTGTATGCCGACATGCTCAGCTATTCATTTCAGCCTACTCAGTCCAACTTTGCCCTCACTTGCCTATTCAACTATACGCCCTCAGCCCACGGACTATGTCAAGTATACGTACCGAGGATCCGATAACTTGGCAGTACCGACTAAAACACTCCATTAGTAACCAAGTACGAACCATTCAATGAGTTGTTCTCAGCCAGACGCGCATATCGGTCACACCCCTCATTCCTATGCCTACTCCTCACTCCTCGGACCGCCTTACCTCGGGACTTCCTGCCCTTGTGTTATTTTTGGTTATGGCCTTGTTTTACAATCGGGCATTTCTGTCAGGAGCCGGATACTGACGGACTTCGGTACTGCCGAGGGGTGTTGTCGAAAGGTCGGGTAGACTATGGCCAAGTCCTGTAGGCCAAGAGTAGTGGCGTTGGCTTCAACGTACTCGTGCGTTGTGCCCTACTTGCCGTGCGTGCCACTGTATTTGCGACAGACAGATACTCAGGGGGATGCTGAAGATGCCAGCCTGAGTCGAGGACTTAACAGAGGAGAAGAAGGTAGAAGGGCCTAAGCCTAGTTGATACCCAGAATGAGGAAGTATGTACATCCATGTCCTACTTATATAGGTTAAGAAGCGACATGTGGAATAAGGAATGTGGGACAACAAGGTATGCAGAGCATGTGGTTGTTGTCCACAACGAACAAAATTAGAACAAGGAATGCAAAACGGGGATAGAACAATAAAAGACAATATAATAGGATCGTGACTTGAAATGGAACAATAGGGAGTGGCCGAATATAAAACAATGGGGTCACGTCCGAGGATAATACAAGGACGAGGAGTCCCGAGGTGAAACAAACCGAGAAGTGCGGATGGCGAATGTGCCGAGCCGGGACCGGTGCACCAAGTGTTATGCAGGCAACATGGGAACTTGGTCATGGATATAGGATGATTGCTCGGTTGGCACCACCGGCAGATGGGTCTCGGTACGTGGACTTGACAATTTCCTATTGTGCTAGGGCAGGTCCTATTATTTGGTCCTTCATTGTTTTACTTCCACCTTACATTTCTTATTCTAATTTTACTCGTTGTGGACAATAACCACATGCTCTGCATACCTTGTTGTCCCACATTCCTTATTCCACATGTCGCTTCTTAACCTATATAAGTAGGACATGCATGTACATACTTCTTCATTCTGGGTATCGACTAGGCTTAGGCCTTTCTATTATTCCTTCACATCGTAACAAGACCACCTTTTGGTTTTGTGTGAGCATTCCTGATCAAGGCAGATTTAAGGATCTGATCATGTGCACTCTTTGACCTGGATTTATCTTGGCAATATTGAGACAAGCACTCTGAAGCTCTGAAGGAGAATCATAGTTGTGTTAAGGATTTGACATTCAGCCCAAACATCTCTTCCCCTTATACCTAGTAACCAGGACCTTGTGGTATTAGAGAGGTGGAGTCAGTTCTATTCATTATCATCCCTTTGGTAGGAGTTTGAATTTGCAATTATATTTTGCAGTTGTGTGACTCTGTGACCTCAGTTCTTTTCTAAGAGACTGAGGTATGAGTTCAAGTTTATTCCTATATTTCATGCAATTGTTAACTATTCTTTTAGATAGTATTTCAGATAGCTAGCTACTTCTAATATGAGCTCTTTTCTAAGAGACTGAGATAGTATTTCAGGTATATTTCAGTCCTTATACTATAACAGATTATGGCCCTGGCGATGCTAGAAATTAACCTAGGACTCCTAGAACTAAGCCATGGCTGACACCCATTGATCACAGCCAAGCTGAAGTCCATTAGGATGCAAGATACTATATAACAATACAAAGGGCAGTCAGTGAATATACTTATGGGTGGTGCCTACTCACGAAAATCAGCCATGATGCACACAATGTGCAAGGCCACACTATTCAGTACAAAAATAAAGATACACATACATATCTATTCTACTTTGACCATGACCCAAGAGGAAGTGAAGCATCTTTGGTCATAATAAGCCTGCTGGTAAACACACATGATGACAACTATCATGGTAACATGTGGCCACTTCTGCTTATGACTATGACCCTATCATGCATATCTTAAACCAACAACATATAGGTGTATGTAGTAGCCCAGATATAACCCAAGAGGCATGAAGAACCTACCAGAGACTGCAATAGAAAAGTGGTACACATGCAAGGGGTGTGGTCTACTGTTAAGATCGCATATCAGGTACTTAGCTAGGTGCTTCTAGGGTTATTTCCAATAATTCCAAAAGGTTTCTGGAAGTCCTCATTTCCTGAATATTCAGAAATTAGAGCTCGGTTTGGATGGAAAGTGTGGAAGGACGGGAGCACTGGAGGCTTGGACTGTTCTTGGTACTTAGGTAGTTCGACTAGTCGTTCGAGTGGTTCAAGGTCACAGGGACTGGCTTTAACTTATATGTTGCACCCTCCTCGATTGGCTGTCCCTAATTTTGGAAAGTCGGAGAGTTACCAGAACTGAATCGGAATTATGATGCAGAACTAAATTGATATTTGTACTGGCAAATAGTCCAGTCAACTAGTGTCTTATATACATGTATCTATCCTTGTACTATCTTATGCCAAGTAAAGACAAGGGGAGAAGGGAAAATACAAGGGGCTAATAGGGGGAAAAAACAAGGGGTGAGGTATGTAACGATCTTAAGTTTGTTTACATGCGGAACCTTGATTTCCGGAGTCACGGAAGTGTGTTGGGATTGGAAGTCATGGGTTTCCGATCAGAGTCATGGAAAGTTTGTTTGAGGAGTGGTCTGAGTTGGTTCATAACAGTATCCTCCTTCCAAGGCTAAGCCCTCAAGGTCCTATACCTGTTGGAGCAGTGATTAAGGTAGACATGATCATGGGAGTATTATGGGTGCCTTGTAGGCACCAGTATCCATTGCCTATAAAAAAGGAGTTCCTCAGGGCTGGTGGGTTTCCTCCCAATGGATGATGCAAGTTTGCAACAGATGGAAAGTTCTGGGGCTTCCTCCCATTCTCCCCTGAATGAGGACGAGGGGCCACTAGTGGTTTCTCAGATGGACCTAGAAAGGGCCATGCGACATCTGAGGCATATTGAGGATGAACTGGTGATCCTTCGGACTCATGCCATCGGAGATGGTTTTCCTCTTAGTGAGCAGATTCCTTGGACAACCCTCTCCCTTGGTAACCTTTTCTTCTTTCCTGTAGGGCCCACTCAAGTCCCATCCCACAACCTCCTGGGAGCATCTCCAGTGGTCTCTCCAAGCAGGAACCCTTCTTTAACAGCCTTGAGGCTTGGATGTCGGCCCAGCAGGCTCAACACCTGAAACTTGTAGCCATGTCTGCTGGTGCACCTGGTGGACTGCTGTCGAAGCTGGGGGATTCAGGTGCTTTTGATCAGAATTCTGCGTTTGTTGCTCTTCTGTATCAGGTCCAAGAGGAGACAGTCCAGTCCTGGAGTGCTTTGGAGGCAGCCGGGGGTCGTCTGGATGTCCTGGCATTGACAACAGAAAATCGTCTAGAGGAGATGGCATGGATCATGTATCTTTTGTCTCTTATGTCGTCGGTAGTTGAGGGTCGGGTGGAATCTGAGTCAGGCATGCCACCAGTGGGATCCATGGTTTCTAATGATAGCAAAGTGTCTGACGATCCTGTCTTCTAATAGGTTTCTAGCTTGAATGATTAAATGGTTTTATTGTTCAACAAATTATGGTGTCCAGTTGGTTGAGTTTTTATGGGCCCAGTTTGAGTGGGTATGTACGGTGGAAGTCAGAGACTACCTCCATAGCATGTTCTAACTCTGTTGTGGGAAGCCAAGCGGTTTCTTCTTCCGTTCCTTTGTAACCGGCCCACCTAACTAGGTATCTGAGCTGGCAGCCATAGCATCGGTCAATTTTTAAATCCAGGATTTCCGCTATTTCATACTCCGGTTCCCCATCAATTTCAACCGGTAGCTGAGGAGGTACCGTTAGACCGGGGAAGGTGTTGGGGGTTAATGGATCCAGCATGGATACGTGGAAGATGGGGTGAATCGACCGCATGTTTTTTGAGAGATGGAGGGTGTAGGATACCGGTCTCACCTGAGCTATGACTTTATAAAGGCCTAGGTATTTTTTGGATAGTTTCCGGGACAGTCTTGTGGTCCGGATATTGTCCGATTCAAGGAAGACTCTATCTCCAATCTTGATTCCTGGGGCTTGGGAATGGTGTTGATCTACAGAGGTGGCATATCATTGCTGGGCAGTGGCTATGTTTTTGCAGAGTTCCTGGTGTAGCTTGTCTAGATTTACAGGAAAGTCGCATGCCCTGGAAGAGGCTAGGTCTCGCTTGGGGTGGAAGGTGATGTCTGGGTGATAACATTTATTGGCAAAGAAGGGAGAGATTCCAGTCGTGGTGTTGGGAGCGTTGTTGTAGGCGAACTCTGCAATTGGGAGGAGGTCTGCCCAGTTGTCCTGCTGGTAACTGCAGTATACCTGGAGGTACTGTTCTAAGGGTCTGGTTCATCTGTTCTGTCTGGCCGTCGCCCTCTGGGTGGTAGCTGGAGGTGAAGTACAGTTTCATGTCCAGGGCCTTTCCCAGAGACCTGAAGAAGGAGGATATAAACTCCATTCTGTAGTCCAAAGTGACGTGTGATGGGAGCCTGTGTTTGGAGAACACGTGCAGTATGAATAATTTGGCCAGGATAGGTGCCGTGATAGTATTATAGGTGGGGATGAAGATGGACTGTTTGGTAAGTCCGTCTATGATAATGAGGATAGAGTCAAAACCAGCTAACAGGGGCAGTTTTTCGATGAAGTCCATTGAGATGGAGTTCTATGGTCGTGTGGGGACTGGCAGCTGCTTCAAGAGGGCATATGGTCAATGTTTTTGCAATTTGGTGCACATGCATGTCGTGTAGGATTTGACATAGGATTTGACGGTTTTTCAGAGCTCGGGCTAGATGTATTCCCGTCTAATGAGATCTAGTGTTTGGTTTTGTCCTAAGTGTCCAGAAATGGGGTGGTCGTGTTTGTTCTGTAGGACTCATAGGCAAAGGTCTCCGCTGTTGGGCATATAGATGTGTTGGTTAAAGAGGAGGAGGCCATCTGGTGAGGCTGACCATTTCCCATCAGGGTTGTTGAACTTTCCCGATGTTTCCACATCGCTCTGGGTTGCTGTTTGGATGTCATTATGAAGCTGTTCCATGTCCATCATTGTGACTGCTTGGAGCATGGAGAAGTATAGTGATGTGGCCCGCAGGGATGAGACTAGTTGTTCTATGGTGAATATAGGTCGAAGGTTGTAGGGGTTGACTATGACATAGCTGTTTCCTCCTTCCTTTGGGTAGATGTCCCATCGTCTAGTCAGTGTGTCTGATTTGGCTCTGAGGCATCTGGGGCAGAAGCAGATGGTCATGTTAAACTGTGAGAGGTATTCCAACCAACGGACCTGTTGGCAAGTGAGGAGCTTGGTTGTCGAGAAGTATTCCATATTTTTATAGTCCATGACTACATCAACAGGGTTGGGGGACCCTTCTAGGTAGTGTCGCCAGGTTTTGAAGGCCTCATAGATCGCAAGCAGCTCCTTATCATGCACATTGTAGTTCAGTTCTAGGGTGTGAATGTCTGAGAATGGAAGGCAATTGGATGTATGTCATTGTCTGTGAGGAAGACTGTCGATAAGATGGCTGCAAGGATGTAGTTGGAGGCATCTGTCTCAACCATGAGGCAGGAACCGGGAATCCACTGGCTCAGCACAGGGGCCATTGTAAAGGCTTTTTTGAGGGTTTCAAAAGATGTCCTGCAGTTATCAGTGAAGTTCCATGGTGTGTCTTTCCATGTCAAATGGGTTAGTGGGATCATAATGTTGGAGAAGTTGAAGATGAAGCATCTGTAGCAAATCCAAGGAAGGACTGTACATCCTTGACCTTGTATGGTTCCGGCCAGTCCTGAATTACTTTAATTTTGTCGTTAGCCATGGTGAGGGCATTTGAGGACAGAATATATCCTAAGTATTCTATGGTGTTAGCATGAAACTGGCATTTGTCTGTGTGGGCATAGAGGTGATTTTTTTGAAGTCACTTCAGAACTTTGCATACATGTTTCCTATGTTCTTTGAGGTTGTCGGAGTATATCAAGATGTCGTCCAAGTAGACCAGTACCGATATGTTGAGTAGGTCAGAGAAGATGTCATTCATGAGGTGTTGGAAGGCTGCTGGGGAGTTGTTTAGTCCGAAGGGCATAAGGCACCATTTGAAGGATCTGTATTGGGTGCGGAATGCAGTCTTCCATTCGTTGCCTTCTCAAATGCGCACGAGATGATAGGCATGTTGCAGATCTATTTTTGTAAAGATCCTGGCCTTGTAGGGTCTGTTGAGTAGGTTGGAAATACAGGGCAATGGGTATTGGTCCTTTTTTGTGATTTTGTTGAGTCCTCTGAAGTCGACACATAGTCGGAGGGAACCATCTTTTTTCCAGGCAAATAGGACGGGTGCTCCACTTGGCAAACGGGATGGGTGGATAAAACCCATGGATACATGTTCGTCTATAAATTCTTGCAGTGATTTTAATTCACTTTCAGACAGGGAGTAGATTGGGTAGAAGGGAGGAGAGGTTCCCTCGTTGAGCTCTATTCTTAAGTCATAGGGCCGGTGCAGGGCCAAGGTGTTGGCTCATTTTTTGCTGAAGACATCCCTGAATTCATGGTATTCACCCAGGCCATTGGTTAGGTCTATGGGACCATCTTTATTCTTATTTGGTCTGGGTACCTCCATCTTTGAGATGCAGGCAAATGCTGCCATGTTGACCAGTACAACTTTAGGTGCGATAAGCGTTTTCTTGGGAGGGTCAGATGAGCATTGTGTGAGGGCTATGGATTCTGGTAGTTTCATAGGGTCAGATGATGACAGAGTTCTGAACGATATACTTCCCAATGCCTAGTCAATTGACAGATTGAAGTGGGTGAGCTGGTTGTGTCCTAGTACTACCGAGCAACTTGAGTCTAACAGAGTTACAAAGGTTACAGAGTGTTGTTCCCCTTGGGGGAACTGGATCAGGAGTTCGACGGTTTTGTGTATTGAAGAATTTGAGGAACTGTTGAAGAGTCTCAGTGGAATTGGTATTATGTTGTGCTGCTGGAGGTTGTGTCTCAATACCAGCTCCAAATCAAGAAAGCAGTGTGTTAACCCTGAGTCAACAAGGGTTTTCAGGCTGTGGCCTGGCAGGGAGTCAGAGGTCAGTTGAATGGTTAGCGAATTAGGGCTTGAGAGGGCAGACACATTAAGCCTAAGCTCTGTTGGGGCCTTGATGGTCACAATGTCTCCCGTGGTTGGGGCTGGGGTCATCTTGACTTTCTTTGTAGTTGTAGCAGCACATTCCATAGCAGCTATGGAGGAGGGTTTAGGGCATTCCTTTACTACGTGACCTTCCTTGCCACAAAAAAGGCAGAGGTCCTGTTCGAGATGGTGCTGTCATTCTTGTGAGGTGAGTTTCCCATCTCTACCGAGTTTGGGTGAATATTAGCCATCTGATGTCTGGTTTGTTTCCCTGGTGTCTTCTGATTTCCGTACCCAGTATTGGGCATTGATGGACCATGATAGGAGGGGAAGTTGTGGTAGAGAAGGAGGTTTCCCTACCCTAGATATCTTGTCCTTGATCCTTCCAGGGAGTCCCTTATAAAACTAGTGGTGGAGAGCCGAGTCATCCCAGTATGTGTGGGTGGCAAGACGATTGAATTCAACCATGTAGTTTGTGATGCATTGGTCATTATGCATGCAGAGTTTCTCGAGGTCATGGGAGCCAAAATTGGTTTTCAGCTCGGAGACAAATTCATTGTGGTCATGGAGCCAGGAGGGTTTATTGTGGTTGGTGAAAGCTGGCTCGAACCAGTCCAGGGCAGTCCCAGTCAGGTATGACAATGTATAGGTCACCTTAGAGCTATCAGAACTAAAGTTATCAGGGCAATCTCGGAAGATCAGATTGCATTGTATTAGAAAGGCTTGTAGTTTCCTTAGATTGGACCCACTGAAGGGGTCCAGGTTCCAGATCTGTGTAGGAGGGGTCACTTCCCTGGAGGTGGAGAGGCTGTTTGCTAACAATGTGATTGCTCTGACCAGGTTTGTCGTATTACTTGAGTGATCTGGGGGGATCTAAGGTGTAGGGTTTTTGGAACCAATGGGTGGTGGGTTCTGAGAAACAGACATGTGATGGAGGAAGGGTCTGGTGAGGCTTCATAGGAATCGAGTCCGAGTTTTGTCTCTCATGATGATCAGGAGTGTGAGTACAAATATACCGTTAAGATTGCATACCAGGTGCTTAGCTAGGTGCTTCTAGGGTTATTTCCAATGATTCCAAAAGGTTTCCGGAAGTCCTCATTTCCTGAATGTTTGGAAATTAGAGGTCGGTTCAGACGGAAAGTGCGGAAGGATGGGAGCACCGGGGGATTGGACTGTTCTCAGTATTTAGGTAGTTCGACTAGTTGTTCAAGTAGTTCAAGGTTGCAGGGGCTGGCTTCAACTTATGTGTTGCTCCCTCCTCGATCATCTGTCCCTAATTTTGGAAAGTCAGAGAGTTATCAGAACTGAATCAGAACTATGACACAGAACTAAATCGATATTCATACTGGCAAATAGTCCAGTCGACTAGTGTCTTATATACATGTATCTATCCTTGTACTATCTTGTACCAAGTAAAGACAAGGGAAGAAGGGAAAATATAAGGGGCTGATAGGGGGCAAAAACAAGGGGTGAGGTATGTGATGATCTTAAGTTTGTTTGCATGTGGAACCTTGATTTCCAGAGTCATGGAAGTGTGTCAGGATTGGAAGTTGTGGGTTTCCAATTGGAGCCATGGAAAGTTTGTTCAGGGAGTGGTTAGGGAATGGCACGGGTCATCCACAGGTCAAATGTGGGTGACCCACACCCGACCCATGGGAAACCTGAACCCGTCAACCTATGGGTTTTTTCCCATGGGTTAATGGGTGTCGGGTGCACAGCGCACCCACACGCCTGTAGCACATTTGTGTTGTACGTTGCGTTTGTGCCAACACAAACATGCCGACACAAATGTACTGTATGCGTATGCGCCAACTCAAATGCGCCAACATGGACACATTGTATGCACACGTGCGAACATTCTGTATGCACATGCACTGATATGAATGCATTGTATGCATGCACATACAGCTTGTTGGTGTCGGCATGTGCATGTCATACGGTGCGGCGCATGTGTATCATATGCACATGTGGCGCATGCGTGTTGTATGTGTGTGCAGTGCCCGTGTGTCGTATGCATGTGTGTGTCGTATGCGCACATGTACGACAGGAGTGAGTGGCCGGTTGGGTGTCGTACACGTGCATGTGCACGTATACATGGTTGATGTGCCAGGTTGGGCTGGGTCACGGGTGCTCTGGGCTTGACCCACACCCACTCCCAAGGGCACCCGACCCGGTGACCTGTGCAGGTTGGCTGAACCTGTGCTATTCCCTAGGAGTGGTCTGAGTCAGTTTATAACATCTACATAACCTGTGATCTGTTTGTGTTGAAATCTCCAAGGATGCTGAACAAGGATTGAAGATTAAACTGTTTAGCTTGAGCAAAGGTGGTGGCTCATTACAAACAGATGGGAATATTACAAAGGAAGTGTGACTAATGTGATATAGCAATGCATGCTTATTGAATTATTCCAATATCTTTGGTCATCATAGCCTGCACTTATATCATCTATTCAAGGTGTTAGTATCTGTATCTATGTCTGTATTTGAGTCTTTCTATCAGTCTTTTACTCTACTATGCACAACAGAAAGGATTAAGGACCCTTACATAATCAGTGACTGTATTGCTACTGTGACTGTGACATAAGAAATATATCACAGAGAGAAAAGGAAAATAAGGAAGAGGAGAGGGTAGTAAAGAGTAACTAAGGGGTAACAGAAATGAAAGAAATAAAAGAAAGAAAGTGGATAAATAGGTGATCCCCTGACAGATACTGTAGTTGGGCTTCAACAAGATAAAGTGAATTCAGCCTTGAGAGAAATTAGGAAAAATAAGAGAAAAGTATGATAAATTCAAGGCTATTGGAAACTACATTGGGATACCAACAGACTGATTTTTATGTCACATTTTAGTGACAAAAAGTGAAAATAGTAGACAATTGTAAAAGAAAAGTTAGAGACAAATAACTGGCACCAGTGGGTGCTTTTTAGACTAGGCAAAGATGGCAAAGATCCCCTATAGCACCCAAGCCATCTGTGTACCTCATAGGGCTGGCACACGCCTGGTCAGTCACCAACCTTATCAAAGGCTTGTAGGGCACGGATGGGCAGCACATCCTTGAAAGGTGGTAGAAAGCCAAGCAATCAGTCGACAAATACGGGATGTTTGGTAATCTCAAATGCAAATCGAAAAGCCGATGCTTATGCCCAGATGGAGCCTATAATGGTCTTTTCTTATCCTTTACTGCCAGAACCTCATGTATCTGGCTGGAACAGTTGTTTTATACAGAGAGGCCACCCGTTCCTTGAGTGAGATATAGCAAGCTCCCAATCTTTGTCATGTTACCAAAGGCATCAAGTGTGATTTTAGCAAACCACTTCGAAAGCAACTGGAATACCCAGCCAGGATAGATAGCAGAAGGATGACCCATGGCAACTGATACGCTCCGATGAGCCATTGGGTTCTCACCTTCAACTATGACTGGAGTTTAAGCAGATAATATTATCATACTGGCTTCAACTACGTAAAAGTTCACCCAAAAAGAAAGTGGCACATCACTAAAGAACCCTGCTACCGATAAGAACAACCTTCTACTACCATTCAGGCAAGAATTGAGATGGTTTCGATAATTGAAGCATTTTATACCGACCATGGCAGATCATGGAGGTTTGTCCACATATCGGAGTACTATTGTTGTTGGTACGCGAATAGAACCTGCTTGAGCTTGACCACTACCACGTGGACCATCCATGCCATCCATGACCAACGGTATGCTTAGATGTTCCGTCAAGCTGATGCCTGACAGTCACACACATACACATTACAACACAGGAACGCTCACATCATTCTGATTACCCTTCCACACCAACACTTGTGTCGTTCTCATGATCCTTCCATGCCAACTCTTCGCGAAATCAATGTTTGTGCAGGATAGGGCCAAATAAGTAGTTGAGCCTTGGTTTGAAAAGAAGGATAGAGAGGGTTAGAGTGGTGCATTGGCCTAGTTTGACGCATCCCTGGCTCTAGTCTGGTGGTTACCTGTGCACCCTGACCATGTCTGTCCTCAAGTTAACTCCTCAAGTTAACTGGGGCAGTGGTTAAGGATAGGTAGGATATGATCCATTAGACTGAACCAGCGTGCGAGGTGCTAGGCAACGAATGGACTAAAGAGTCCTCTAACCAAGTCTTGCACTCTGGCTGAGTTGACCACAATCTGCCCCATTATCTTGTTGTGTGGTTAAAGCACGCAGGCATACTATCCCAGATCATTTCATACATCTCATGGTGCCATCGTATACTTGGCAACATATATAATTGAAGCCAGGCATTGATTTAACTTCACCAGAGTCACGATGGAGGTGACCCTGGTGAGTTATCTTCATGTCTGCTTGTTCTGCGGCTTCTCTTTGCGAATCGATGTGTAGGCTGAGCTAGTTTGACATCCGCTTTGGCTGGGTCAACCAGAATCGGGGTAATAGTCTTCACATTCAGGTCTTCAATCAGGACCGTCCCACTATATCTGATTAGTCCAGACATATCCCCAAAGGTAGTGCATGGAAACATACTTTACACGAACCCTGCATCAAATTTGAATCACTTCTCTGTATGGGGATCGGACAGGTGAGTTCAAGTGCTTTCCACATCAGTTATCCATTTCTTCAAAGTTAGGTAAACTCCTGCACCAGCTCAAATGGTGTTGGATGGTGCCCACGATATCCCGCTATCCATGATATAAATGACACTGTAAGAGTGCCTACGGTAGTGTCACGTAAACAACAGGTACGCCAGGTTTGCATAATCAAACCTGCCTCCCAGTTATTGATCCACATCATATACCACTGATATGCAGATTGAAAATGTCGGTTGATCCAGCTCCAGATGTGCCACAGTCTGCTTCGGAGAAGTCATTAAGAGCCAATAAAAAGGAAAGACCTTTCAAGGGCAGCCGGAGAGCGACAGTGTGTTTTGTTCTTTTAAACAAACCAGCCCTTCCACCTGTCTGTATAGATATCGATGATCGATGATTGCTTGTCCAAACTAAATTCCTATTATTTTTCAAAAAGTGTGTCATCGTACCATGAATCTCACTGTCGATTCCCCCTTAATCAAATGCACCCTCTGGCTCTAGCGAATAGTCAAACCAAGAACAAGTTGAACTTTCCCCCTATGTGGTGTCCACAGCCTAGCTCTTTGGTTCGGTATTACCAGTGATAGCTGACCGTCAATGTCTCTAATTCGAGAGAGACCCGAGGTGGAGGGATTTTTTTTTGTGCGGTGGAACAATCGAAAGGCCGTAAAGGTGGCAGTGTCTGAGTCGACGTCGACTGAAGGTAGGAGTTGATTTTTGGTCCCATTTTTCCATACCCAATAAGGACTACATGTATGTCTCCTGACATGGGTTGGGTTGCATTGTGTGAAGTAGAGAAGAATTGTAGAGTCATTGCGAGCGAAACCTCTCACCTACATGTGACTTTGACTGGACTCTTGTTTCTCCCACACTATTTCTGCTTTTCCCCCCTCATCACGTCCTCTCCTCCCCTCCTTCGCTCCAATTGACCACCGGTACGATAAAGGATTCATTCCAACATCGTTACTCTATGTCTCTCTTCCACATGCTAGTAGTATCATGACTCCCACACCATACTTGAATTGAATAGTGAGTGATCTTTGCTGGAGAATAGGCAATTGAAAAACTGACAGCGAAAGTTGTTCGATATCCTTTAGGCCTGACATGGGGATTTTACAGCAATGAAACCGAGAAAAATGCATAGTATCATGCAAGCTGAAGTTGCTATATATCCACAACTAAGCCAACAAGCCTACGCCATGTATGGATCAGCAATAGTACCATAGGCAGTATGAGACCTCATAAAGCCAGGGATACATCCCAGGGAACATCCTTGTGCTGGCAGACCTTGACTGCAAGGTAACTGCCTCAGATGAATGTCCTGCCCCAAACCCATCATACTGGAGGTTGTAGTTTATCCATGACTCGCATCGTAGGAGATCAAGTCACATTTACATAAAGGGGAAGCTGTACTAGTTGATTCAGAAGCACTCTTTCTTCGACTGCAAGAAGACTGCCTCAGGTGAACATCCTGCCCCAAACCCATCACCCTGGAGGTCGTAATTTACGCAGGACTCACGTCATAGGAGATGGTTTTACAATTATGTACAGGGACAGTCAGGTTAGTCAATTTGGAAACACTTCTTCGACTGCAAGGGAACTGACTCAGCTGAAGCGGGGGCGGGAGGACGAGGATGTCCCTGAAGCGTCTTCCTCTAAGAGGTCCAGGGTGGAAGTGGTGATTGCCCCCCCTCCGAAGGTTGGCTGCACAGAGATCGTGGCCGTCCTGGGGTTGATCCAGGAGGCTCTGGTCAGTATGGATGCCTGTCTTTGAGCCCTGGGAGCAGATGTCAAGAGGTTGTCTGATGCTTCTGAGATGCGGAACGCTATCCACACCGACAATCGGGACCGTCTGAAGTGGAACTGTCGGTGCGGTGGTGCTGCTCTGGCGACGGGGGATCGGATGGAGTCGGATCCGGGCGTGGTGGAAGTGACGCCCAAGGCAGGGCGGTCAGCCGATCCGGTTGACTCGGTGTCGGGGCCGGGTGAGGAAGGGAAGGGCAAGGGGGTGGATTTGTTCCAGCACTATGATCCCTCCGATCCAGATACTAACCATTCCGTGTTCTATGGTAACTAGTTGTAGTTGTGTTTGAAATTAATAATGGTCGTGGTCGGAATCATGGTGGTCTTGGTCATGGTTGTCGTGATGTCGCTAGGACAGGGTTGGAAAAAACTCGGGGGTGTCCTGCAAAATGCGAGTTTGGTAGTAAAGGTGTCAAGGTTTTCAATTTGTCATGTTATCAACAAGGGTCTAGGCTAAGCAAAAAGATCTACAAGTGGTACTGCCTGTCTAAGGGGTGGTACGGTTTTGAGGGTCACGATTTCCTGAGTGGAAGTTTCTCGGGGTCAAATTGGAGCGCTGCGGCTCAGGTACCAAGAGTCAGTTTGGACGTAGGCTAAACAATGTAGTACTCAATACCCTATCGATCGTTGGATCACGGTGGGTGAGCGTGTGGTGTCCAGTAACTAGAATCTTTGACGGGTTTTCAGAGGGTCAGGGTCGAAACTTATCGATGGGGTTGCGGGTGTTTCGGGAACTGAAGGGAGTGGATGCGTTGTTTATTTTGCTCCGTGGGCACTGTTGATTTGTTCAACGCGAACGATTGGCGCTGGAGTCGGGGGCCTATGTCTAATCTTCGGATTCCGAGGCGTCCGATGTTTCGGGTTCCTCCTCGACTTCTTCTGCTATGGAGGCTGCACGTCCTTGAGTAACCGTGGTAGGAGATTTCAGGCATTCTTTGGCTGTGTGGCCCGATCTACCGCAGAAGAGGCAGAGGTTTTGTTCGAATCGACATTGGCGTTCTTGTGGTGTAAGTTTTCCGTCTTTCCCTAATCTGGACAAAAGGTCTGTGGTAGTCCTGCTGCCACTAGATGGGGTGGTGGGTTGGCCTGCGTTGGCCGTCTTATTGCCCATGTTAGGGGCAGAGTACGTATTCGTGGAGGTTCTTCCTCTATCGTATGGGTGGTCGAAGTTCCGGTTTGAGGCAGATTCTCTGGCAACTTCTGATCGACGTTCCCAGTAATGAGGGTCGATGGATTGGGAAAGGAGGCGGAGTTGGAGTAGGGAATGCGGTTTTCCTACTCTAGAGATCTCGTCCTTGATCCTACTGGGAAGTCCGTTGTAGAATTGCCGACGGAGTGCGGCGTTGCCCCAGTGGACGTGGGTGGCTAGTCGGTTGAATTCGACTACATAAATCATGATGCGCTGGTTGTCGTGCATGCAGAGGTTTTCGAGGTCCGCTTCAGCCTCTCCCTCTGGGTCGTGGGGTCCGAAGTTGGTCTTGAGTTCAGAGACGAACTCGTCATAGTCATAGAGCCAGTCTGGCTCGTCGGGGGTGGTGAGGGCTGGTTCAAACCAGTCTAGGGCGGTACTGGTCAGGTACAACAACACATAGGTTACCTTGGCACTGTTGGAGTTGAAAGCATCAGGGTGGTCACAGAAGTTCAGCATGCACTGCACTAAAAAGGCTTGCAGTTTCCTTGAATCGGATCCGTCGAAAGGATCTGGGTCTCGAATCTTGATGGCACGGGGGGCTGATCTTCTAGGGGAGGCTAGATTACTTGCTAACATAGCGATGGCCTGGGTGAGGTCGGGCACGTTGTTTGGCCCCATAGCGGGGGCTCCTCCTGGTGGTGGAGGGGGTGGTGCTGCGGCGGGTGGTACGGGGTAGGGCTGGGTGACGGCCGGTGGTGCAACGGGTGGCGGTACGATAGGGGGTGGTGCAACGAATGGTGGTGCCGCCTGTGGGGGGGCGGCGTGCGGTGGTGGTGCGAACGGTGGTTGTACGAAAGGGGGAGATGCGAGGTATGGGGGTACCGTGGATGATGATCCGGACGTGGTCGGTACTGCTGAGGATGATCCTGAACTGGAGGGCATCTCTGGGGGTGACGGTTGGTTGGTCACTGGGCGGTTCACAAGGAACGGGTTGGTCATACTCGAGCACGGGCGTCGGTCCGTGTTCGAGAATCCCGAGTCTGAAGAGGGTCCAGGGGGGTGCACGGGGGTCTGAGGCATCTGAAAACTTGGCCCAGGGGCGAGTAGTTCTCGGGGGATGGAAGCGGGGCGGGCAGACGCCTGGGTGATTGTCTGTAGGGCTTGCGAACGTGTAATTGGCCTTGAACCCATGACGATCAGGAGTGTGAGTATGAATATACTGTTAAGTCCGCGTGTCAGGCGCTTAGCTAGTACTTCCAAAGGGGCTTTCTGGGTTAGCATGAAGGTCCGTAACGGGGCCGAAGACCGAAGTGGGGATCAGACGGGGGTGGAGGCGCTGGGAACTTAGGGCAGGTCGCAGAAAAGTATTATCCGGTCACTGAGGTGTTCGAGGTCGGAGGGACTTGGCTTCAACTTATGTGTTGTGCCCTCCTCGATCGTCTGTCCCTAATTTCGGAGAGGAGACGGAAGTTTACCGGAGTGAGTTGGAAACTAGGTGGACTAAGTTGATATTTGTACTAGCGAACAGTCTAGTCGACTGGGAGACTATATACATGTGACTATCCTTGTACTATCTTTGCCAGTCATAAAACAAGGGAAAAGGGAGTACAAGGGGTCAATATAAAAGAGAGAACAAGGGAGTGAGGTACGCGATAGTCCTGCGCGTTGGTTATCAAAGTATTGAGTCTTCGGTCGGAGACAGACTCAGAGATGGTGTCTTGGTCATGACAGGAACGGAAGCGGGAAAGCGGATTCTCGATCAGACTTGTCGGGGATGGAGATTACAGAAAACAATCCTTCGTCCTTTCGGTCGGAAAGGTCTCGGAATAGGGGGGGGTGGTTGTGGGGGTTAGTGTGGGTTGTTGAAGGCATGGGCTATAACAATCCTATTTGTAGTATCGACTCTCCGATATTCTAGTGTGGGAAACCCCAGAAGAACCTAGTTTACCACTCCAAACAACACTTCCCAGGCCAGGTGAGAGATTTCTGCAGCCTTGGCTAATGTCTTGGACACTTCCTTGGCAACCTCCTTCACCTTTTCCACCTCCATTCTTGCCTTTTTGGCAGCTTCCTCATCTGCCTTCCTTCTGGCCTCAGCAGCCTCTTTCACTTCCCATTCCACCCACTTCTCCTACCAACATTGTCTTTCGAGCCATTTTCACCTGAGTTGCTCCTTTTCATCATCGGTTATGGCACCCATGCTTTCATTTTGCTGATCCTTGATGGAAGTATGGATAAAGTTGATAGGAAGCCTGGGAACTTCCCCAAACAATCTGTGATGTCACGCCGATGCCCAGAACTCTATTTTTATAGCTCCACCTATTGGCTTCATGGGTTCAGCTGCTAGAGGGGGGATACTGTCAAGTCCACAATACCAAGCTCCAGTTCACTCAGTAATACCGACTGACTGACCCTGACTCACATCATTCCCCACTACCATTTGTCCTCGGTTTGGTACATCTGGTTTATCATCTGGACCACTCCTCTCACCCTATCCCTTCCACCCCTCACTATTCTCTCTTTCCCTGTCCATCTGTACCCATTCACCCTCAGAACAATTACTGTTCCTTTATTATTCAGTCACGGCCCTATTGTTTCATCTTCGGCTGTTTTCCATTGTTCTATTCTCATCCACTCTCTCATTATCTTATTCTCAGCCATCCTTCATTATTATATTCTCGCTTACATCTCTTATTCTATTCTTGATCACTATGGACAATACCTCCACATGATTCTTCATACCTTATTGTCCTCCATTCCTTACGCCACCCTGTTCTACATCTTGCTTCTTAACCAACCTATATAAGTAGCGGATGTATGTAGACAACTCCTCACTCAGAATATCAACTTGGTTCACATCCCCTCATTCCCCCTTCTCCTGTCTAAAGTCCTTCACTTGGGTTGACATTCTCAGCATCATCCCAGGTCCCTCCTCTGTCCAAATCAGTGGCACGCACAGAACAGCAGGGCACAATGCACAAGCACATTGAAGCCTAGCCACCCCAAAAATGGTCTGCAGGACTTGACCGAATTCCCAGCCTTACCGAGTCATAACAAAAGATGGCAAACTCATGCCACAAGAGTGACAATGCCATTTTGACCAGAACCTCTGCCTCTTCTGTGGAAGAACCAGTCATGTAGCAAAGGAATGTCCAAAATCAACCTCTGCCATCACAAAAGGACATACAACCACTATTGTAAAAAGCATGACCAAGGCAACAATCTCCCAAGTAGAAGATACCTCGGAGTCAAAAAATCTCTAAGCAGCCCTTTGACTCCAGCATCAGTTAGGGGCTATGCTGAACCCAATGATGCACCAATAGAGATGAGACTCTATGCATCTGCTCTTTCTAGTCCAAACTCCCTGACCATCCACCTCAGCCTTGAAACCACCTACATCGACACCCTAATAGATTCAGGCTCAACCCACTGCTTCCTTGACTCCGACTACCTTCAAAGCATCAACTCCTAACCTACAACATCACTCCAATTCCACTACAACTCTTTGATGGCTCCTCCAACTCTGTAATTCAAAAAGCCATTGACCTCTGCATGCACTTCCTGATAGGGGAGCGACACACCATTATGTTCTATGTAACTCTATTGGATTCTAGTTGCTCAGCAGTCCTCAGACACAACTGGCTCACCCGCTACAATCGGTTGATTGATTGGGTATTAGGCAGTATCACGTTTGGCTCTCCAACCACAGCTAATCTCTAGGTACCATCCAAGCCAGCAGCTGCAACTCCACACTCATCTGAAACTCTGTCCCCTCTGAACTCACAGCTTGTGGCACCCAAGGTTTCCCTGGTAAATGCAGCAGCCTTCGCCCAAATATCGAGGATGGAAGGTACACAAACCTTCCAGCTCTTCCTCTCTGATCGCCATGACCTCAAAGAAGGTCCAATAGACCTGAGTAATGTTCCAAATGAATACCATGAGTTCAAGGACATATTCAGCAAAACCTGGGCCAACACCTTAGCCTCTTACCGACCATATGATCTCAAGATCAAACTGGAGGAAGGCACATCACCCCCATTCGGTCCGATCTATTCTCTCTCTGAAAGCAAACTAAAGTCCCTCCAAGAGTTTTTAGATGAGAACATATCCACAGGGTTTATACGACCCTCATGCTCCCCTGGGGGCACTCCAGTCCTCTTTGCCTGAAAGAAAGATGGATCACTGCACCTATATGTCCACTTTGTAGACTAAACAAGATAACTAAGAAGGATTGCTACCCACTCCCCCAAATCTCTGACCTCCTGGACAGTCCTCGAAAATCCTGAATATTTGCCAAGATAGACCTGCGACATGCATACCACCTAGTACATATCTGAGAAGGCAACGAATAGAAAACCACCTTCCGCACATGCTATGGATCTTTTGAGTGGAGTGTGATGCCCTTTGGACTCACAAACTCTCTCATTTTAATAAAACACAAAAAATAGTGTTTTTTTAAAAAATTGAAAACTCAAAAGCTAAAAGAATAAAATATAATTTAGGTATAAACTTTTTAAAAAAAAAAGTAAGGCGAAAAGGATCAGCTCCTAAATAACTAAAAATTATCCTGGCCACCTTCCAGCAATTCATGAATGACATCTTCTCCAACCTCCTATATCTGTCCATACTGGTGTACCTAGATGACATCTTGATCTACTCCAACAATCTAGAGGAACATAGAAACCATGTCAAAGAAGTCCTCCAATGTCTCCAAATGAATCACCTATACACCCGAGCAGATAAATGCTCCTTCCACACCGACACCGTGAAGTACCTCAGATACATCCTCTCCCCCAACGGCCTAACCATGGTGGATGATAAGGTCAAAGTCATCCAAGAATGGCCCAAACCCCAAAAGATTAAAGACATCCAATCTTTCCTTGGCTTTGAAAACTTCTATCGACGCTTCATTTTCAACTACTCCAACATCACAGTTCCGCTAACCTGTCTCACAAGAAAAGACACTCTGTGGAACTTTAGTGAGAATTGTAGAACATCCTTTGAGATGCTTAAAAAGGCATTCACCACAGCCCTGGTCCTCATACAATGTATCCCCAGATCCCAACTCATTGTCGAATCCGACACCTCAGACTATGCCCTCGCAGCAATTCTGTCCACCATATCACCAATGGACAATGACATCCACCCAATTGCCTTCCACTCTCGAACCTTTATGCCCCAAGAATTAAACTACAACATACATGACAAGGAACTACTGGCCATCTTTGAAGCATTCAAAACCTGGAGACACTACTTAGAAGGCTCAGCAGACCCGATCGACGTTGTCACCGACTACAAGAATTTGGAATATTTCTCAACTACCAAGTTACTCACCCGTCGGCAGGTCCGATGGTCCAAATACCTCTCCCAGTTCAACATGGTAATCTGCTTCTGACTAGGTTGCCTTGGTGCCAAACCTGATGCACTGACTAGACGATGGGACGTCTACCCTAAAGAGGGAAGAAGCGACTACACCAAGATCAATCCACACAACCTCTGACCAGTCTTTACAATGGAAAAACTGGTATTTTCACTCGGAGCCACCTCCCTATACTCTCTAGTAATGTGAGCTGCAATGATCATGGATGTAGAACAACTCCATAAGGACATCTGAGCCTCACTCTAAGAAGACCCTACAACCTCATCCCGAATGGACAACCCCACTGATCGATGGATCATCTCTAAGGACAGACTCCTCCTCCTTGATAAAAGAATCTACATTCCCAATCATGGAAACCTCTGACTGTGAGTCTTAGGTACATATACTTGACAGGACTAGACATCCTTAACCTTCTGAGGTTTGGCCCATTGTAAGATACACTGGACTTTGTTTTCTGCTATAGTAAGCCCCATGGGTAATGTTTTAGAACTATAAAGAGGTAACCTGAGAACTATGACAAAACTTTGATATGAAGAATGCCTAATCAAGTTCTCTGACAAGATGACAGTAAGCTAATGCCTGTCCAGGTTGATGTCCAAAAAGAATTGTTTAGAGGGGGCCTTGGCAGGTAGCTTGTCAATTATGTGTAGGAATAATAGTTTATGTGCGTGAACTATTATCCTACCCTTGCCTAGGATTATTTCTACGGATGTTCTATAAAATCTGATTTAGTTCTTTTATGATGTTTTTACATACCTTTTATATTTTAGCCAAGAAACATTCTACTTTGATAGAAGGTTTGAGATTTACTCTTCGGAATAAACCTCTGTCAACAAGTATAAGTGGTTGGCGACCAACTTAAGTAAGAGTGCTGGCAGCACTAGATAATCCAGCAGATTATGGGTAATAGTAAGATTGTTTGTTTGTTACTTTTATACTACAGAACTAGTCTCTATATATGCTAATTCTAAGCTGATTATGTAACTCCCTAATAAGGGAAGAACTTCTGAAATTAGTGGAAGGTTACAGAAATGGATAGAAGATCCTGGAATCCCCTGGAAGTCACAGTGTCACCCTTGTAGTCACTAATAATAAAAAGTAAAGTAATATTCCTATAGCTTATGGTCTTGTGACTGGTCAAGTCACAAAATATTATTAGTAAATGAGCCATGCTTCTGGGCTGACCTTTATGTAATAACTATTATATAAGCCTAGGAATTTATTGTACAATTTGGTCTGAGAACTTGACCTAGGAATATGGCGCTATTTTCTGTGTACTAAGTAATTAACACCCAATTATGGTTCCTTGTAGGTCCAAATAGAGGTAGGCAAAAAATACATGTTTTTGAGGTTTTTCCTTAGACTTGAAGGTTTGTTATTTAAGAGTTAATTACCATAAGTAATTCACTCTTAAATGGCCAGCCAAAAGTTATTATATTTTTTGGTAGTCAATTCAAGACTGATTTGTTGAGAGATTTTCTGAGTAAGAGAGGTTTGGATTCTAATGTGCTGATCCGGTTCAGTGGTCCTTCATGTCTAATGGAGAATTTCCCATTCCCCAACAGGTGACAATATGTACCCAAGGTATTCTACCAAGGTTTGGTGGAAAGAACAGTTATCTTCACAGGCATATAGACTGTGCTTTTGTAGTCATTGCAAATTTCTTAATGTGTTCAATGTGCAATGTCTCATCATCAGAGTAGATGAGAATGTCATCTAAATAGATGATAGTACAAATGTCTAACAGGTTGCTGAAGATATCATTCATGAATCATTGGAAAGCTGTGGGGGCATTTGAGAGACTGAAGGGCATGACAAGCCATTTGAAGGATCTATAGTGAGTCCTGAAAGCTGTTTTCCATTCATCTCCTTCTGCGATTCAACCAAGGTGATAGGCATGTCAGAGGTCGATCTTTGTATAGATGTGAGCTTTCTTGGGAGCATCTAAAAGGTCAGAGATTAGTAGGAGCAGGTAGTGGTCTTTCTTTGTGATCCTGTTAAGACCACAAAAGTCTATATAGAGTTGTAAGGTACTGTCCTTCTTTCATACAAATAGTATGGGTGCTCTATGCAAAGAGTGGGATGAGCGAATGAAGCCTATATTGAGGTGTTTGTTGAGGAATTCATGAAGTGCTTGAAGCTTGGAAAATGAGAGCAAATAGATGGGACCAAGAGGTGGTGAGGTCCCTTTCTCAAGGTTGATCTTGAGGTCATAAGACCTATGCAGGACCAGTGTGTTGCCTTGAAATTTGCTAAACACATTGGCACAGTTATGATAATGTTTGGGGACATGCTGGTTTATGTTGTCTGGGGTTTTGGAGGAGTCAACCATCATTGCCCCATGAGCAAATTTGTCAAGGTTGGCGAGGTCAAGTTGGAATGCCTGGGAGCCTTCTAGTTTGCAAGCACACACAAAAGTGTCAGCATTACCTAGTGCTATCCCAGGTGTTGTCAACTTTGGAGGTGGCAAAGGGTCGCAAAGAAGTGAGGTACTACAAGCTGAAGTAGCTAGAGGGGTTAGCATGGAGGCTGGTTCCAAGGTCTTGAAGGTAATACTGCCTAATACCCAGTCAATTGATGGATTGTAGTGGGTGAGCCAGTTGTAGCCAAGTACTGTAGAGCAACTGCCATCCAATAAAGTTATATAGAAAGTAACTGTCTGAATTTCACCAGCCAGAAAACAGATAGGCAGAGTAGTAGCCTGTGTGATAGTCACATTAGTAGAGCCATTGAATCGTTTTAGGGAAATTGGGGGTATGGAACTAGTAGGTAACGAATATTTTTTTACTACTTATGATTCTATAAAGCAGTCAGAAGAACTGCAATCAACAAGTGTGGCTAATGGAATTTCAGATGTATGTAAACAGAACAGATTAAGTACTAAAGAATTTTCAAGGGAGTGGAAATGGTGTTCAAGATGAGTATACAAGCAAGGTCACCACAATCCTTGGTTCACATGGTGCTGAGGTTGCTCTCTATTTTTTTGATTTGCAGAGGTTTGGAGTAGGGCTTGGCTTTAGCTTATGTGCTGTGTCTTCCAAATCTCATTGTATCCCTAACTTCAGACAGAGGTTTGGAGTAGAGCAAGGTTGTAGAAACCCTTTGGCAGAAACTCAGAGACTGAGCAAGGATTGCCTGGTTGAATTCTAAGTTGATTATCAGACTACTGAACTTGTACTTTACATGCATATTATATACTGGTAAGTATTTCAAATTTCAACAAACTTAGTGACCGAGAACAAGGGGAAATGCAAATGGGGAAAGGATCTCTGATTGAAAGAACAAGGGAACAAAAGTACAAGGGGCCGAGCAAACTTAGTGGCCAAGCTGCTATGGGATCTGAATGGGATCTGAATGGGATATTGAGTGGGATCTTGATATACTCCCATTTTGGGAAATGGCAAATGGAGTTGAGCTGATCAGTGATATAAGGAACAGGAATTAAAAGGTGTTTATCAATAAGGGTTGGATGAAGTTTTGACCAGTAAATGATAGGCATGATGTCTGGTTAGAGGGTATGATTTCCAATTGGAGAGCTGAGGATTGGTAAAGGTTTGAGGGTAGATGTTATGGCCCATGCTGCGAAATAAACCCGCATTAAACCCCACAACCACCTGCACCATTCCTGGGACCCTTCCAATCACTCAAAGTCTGAATAACTGATTTCCAGATTTCCAATGCATCATTCCGAGGTTCCATGTTTCCGAACCTCCAAAGATTCCAAAGTCAAGGTTCTGCTCCTTTGATAGACGACATGCAGAATCATCGCATACCTCACTCCTTTGTTCTTTGTTTTATATTGCCCCTTGTACTCTCTTTCCCCCCTTGTCTTTACTTGGTAAAAGATAGTACAAGACTAGATACATGTATATAAGTCACCAGTTGACTGGACTATTTGCCAGTACAAATATCAACTTAATTCTGCATTGTAGTTTCCGATTAAGTTCCGGTAAACTTTCCAACTTTCTAAAATTAGGGACAGACAATCAAGGAGGGTGCAACACATAAGTTGAAGCCAAGTCCCTGCGACCTCGAAACACTTGTACCACCCTATACCGTGAACAGTTCCAAGACCCCTGGCGCTTCCCGACTTTCCGTCCTCATTCTGATTCCAATCCCAAGTCTGCGACCCTTAGTCCCTCCATCCCTAGAGTACAAACCCCCCTTCATAAATCACTTGGAACCCTCCAGAAACCCTCCTAGAAGCCTCTAGCTAAGCACTGACATGCAGATTTAACAGTATATTCGTACTCACACTCCTGATCATCATTAAGCATGAGACCTATCATATGTTCACAAGCCATGCAGACAATCACCCAGGCATCTGCCCACCATGCATCCATCCCCCAAGAACTGCCCATTCCCAGACCAAGTTTCCAGATGCCTCAAACCCCAGCACACCCCCCGGAGCCTTCTTCCGACTCTGGATTCTCGGATGCAGATCAACACCTGCATTTGAATTTGACCAACCTGTTCCTCGTGAACCACCCCCCAGCAACTCAACAATTGTCACCATCAGAGATGCAATCCAGCTCAGGACCATCCACAGCAGCGCCATCAGACTCATCAGCACCACCCCCCC
>QLPG01005784.1:1659-18189 GCA_003314385.1 Gomphus sp. MG54
CATCATCCATGGTACCCCCTTACCTCGCATCTCCCCCCTTTGTACCACCACCATTCGCACCACCACCACACACCGCCCCCCCACAAGCCGCACCACCATTTGTTGCACCACCCCCCGCCGTACCACCACCCGCTGCACCACCACCTGTTGCCCAGCCCCACCTCGTACCACCTGCCGCAGCACCACCCCCTCCACCACCAGGAGGAGCCCCCGGTATGGGGCCAAACAATGTGCCCGACCTCACCCAGGCCATCACCATGCTAGCAAGCAATCTGGCCTCCCCTAGAAGATCAGCCCCCCGTGCCACCAAGGTTCGAGACCCGGATCCCTTTGATGGATCTGATTTGAGGAAGCTACAAGCCTTTTTAGTGCAGTGTATGCTGAACTTCTGTGACCGCCCTGATGCTTTCGACTCCGACAGTGCCAAGGTAACCTATGTGTTATCAAACCTGACCGGTACCACCCTAGACTGGTTTGAACCAGCCCTCACTCCCCCCGACGAGCCAGACTGGCTCTACGATTATGACGAGTTCGTTTCTGAACTCAAGACCAACTTTGGACCCCATGACCTGGAAGGAGAGGCCGAAGTGGACCTCGAAAACCTCTGCATGTGTGACAACCAGTGCATCACAAATTATGTAGTCAAATTCAACCGACTAGCCACCCACGTCCACTGGGGCGACGCCGCACTCCATCGGCAATTCTACAACGGACTTCCCGGTAGGATCAAGGACGAGATCTCTAGAGTAGGAAAACCGCATTCCCTACTCCAACTCCACCTCCTATCCCAATCCATCGATGCTTGTTACTGGGAACGTCGATCAGAAGTCACCAGAGAATCCGCCTCTAACCGGAACTTCGACTGCCCATACGATAGAGGAAGAACCTCCGTGAACACGTACTCCGCCCCTAACACGGGCAATAAGACGGCCAATGTAGGCCAACCCGCCACACCGTCCAGTGGCAGCAGGACTACCACGGACCTCTCATCCAGATTAGGGAAAGATGGAAAACTTACGCCACAAGAACGCCAATGCCGATTCGAACAAAACCTCTGCCTCTTCTGCGGTAGATCGGGTCACACAGCCAAAGAATGCCCGAGATCCCCTACCACGGTCACCCAAGGACGCACAGCCTCCATAGCAGAGGAAGTCGAGGAGGAATCCAAAGCACCGGACACCTCAGAATCCAAAGATTAGACACAGGCCCCTGGCTCCAGCGCCAATCGTTTGCGTTGAACAAATCGACAGCGCCCACGGAGCAAAACAAACAATGCATCCACTCTCTTCAGTTCCCGAAACACCCGTGACCCCGTCGATAAGTTTGACCGTGACCCTCTGAAAATCTGTCAAAGATTCTAGTTACCGGACACCACACGCTCACCCACCACGATCCAACGATCGATAGGGTATTGAGTACTACATTGTTTAGCCTACATCCAAACTGACTCTTGGTACCTGAGCCACAGCGCTCAAATCCAACCCCCGAGCAATTTCCACTCAGGAAATCATGACCCTCAAAACCATGCCACCCCTTAGACAAGCAGTACCACTTGTAGACCTCTTGCTTAGCCTAGACCCTTGTTGATAACATGATAAATTGACTAAGAAAACCTTGACACGGTTACTACCAAAACTCGCATTTTTGCAGGACACCCCCGAGTTTTTTCCAACCCTGTCCTAGTGACAACACCACGACAACCATGACCAAGACCACCACGAATCCAACCACGACCATTATTGATTTTCAAAAAACAATTACAACTAGTCATCATAGAACACAGAATGATTAATATCCAGATCGGAAGGATCGTATTGCTGGAACAAGTCCACCCCCTTGCCCTTTCCTTCCTCACCCGGCCCCAGCACCAAGTCGACCGGATGGACTAACCACCCCGCCTTGGGCATCGCATCCACCACGCCCGGATCTGATTCTGGCCGATCCCTCGTCACATGAGTAGCCGGAGCACGACCGCCGCACCAACAGTTCCACTTTGGATGGTCCCAATTATCGGTGTGGATAGCGTTCCACATCTCGGAAGCATCGGACAGCCTCTTGACGTCCACCCCCAGGGCTCGAAGACGGGCATCCATACCAACCAGAGCCTCCTGGATCAACCCCAGAACGGCCACGATCTCCGCGCAGCCAACCTTCGGGGGAGGGGTAATCACCACTTCCACCCTGGACCTCTTAGAGGAGGACGCTTCAGGGACGTCCTCGTCCTCCCAACCCCGCTTCTTCATAGCCGCCCCTCAAACAACTGGCACTCCATCCACCTCACACCGCACCTGACTGGCCCGGCAAGGGACATAGGTCTTTGCCGCTGTCGTCCACTCGCACTGTTTCCCTCGCTTGCGACAGAGATCGCAGGCCTCCATCCTCAGATACGAGGAGTGCTCTGGGATGATGGTCTGATACAAATCGGGGCGATACTCAGTCAATGCCCGACGACTGGATTCAATGGGTCCAAGACCCACCTCCCTTCCGACCTCCCACACCTTACGAACCACTTGATTCTTGAGGTCTTTCTGCGCCGTGGAGATACAAGCCCCCTCCTCCTTGTGCTCCCAACATTTCTGGTCCGCGTTCAATGCAGCGGAACCGGGTCCGACCGCAGGTACCGAATGGTATTCACCCCCGGAATGCCCCCTAGACGGTGATGGGATGGTTTCCCGACCCACGGACGAATGATGGTCCGACACAGAATCTTCAGAACCCCCAAAAATCGGCTCGTTCTTGTCCTCCTCCGAACTCTCATGTTCTGACGCAAGTGAAAGGGCACACTCCAGTAGCAATGCCTCTTGTTCAACGGCATGGGCCTTTTCTTCCTCCTCCTTCAGCCGCTGCTCCTGTACCTCCTTCAGCCGCTGTTCCTCCGCCAACCTCAGAAGCTTGGCCTTCTGTTTTGCCTCAGCTTGTCGAGCGGCCTCCACCTGCTGGGACCGTTTCACCTCCAGAAGACGGACCTGCTCCTCATACCGAGCTTTCAGGACACGCATCTCCTCCGATACATCCTCCGCAACATCCCGCGAGAAGTCCGACATGGGGGGGAGATCAAAGGGGAAAAAAACAACAATAAGGAAAAACCCTTATATACGGAGGATCAAGCGGGTGCTTGGAGAACGCCCATTACGTGCAAACACGTAAAAACATCCCCACATCCTTTTCCACCCTATTCATGGCAAGACGAGCTTAGGACCTTGAGGGCTCGGTCCTAGTGAGGGGATACTGTTATAGCCCATGCCTTCAACAACCCACACTAACCCCCATAACCACCCTCCCCATTCCGAGACCTTTCCGACCGAAAGGACAAAGGATTGTTTTCCGTAATCCCCGTCCCCAACAAGTCCGACCGAGAATCCGCATTCCCGCTCCCATTCCTGTCATGACCAAGACACCATCCCCGAGTCCGTCTCCGACCGAAGACTCAATACTTTGATAACCGACACGCAGGACCATCGCGTACCTCACTCCCTTGTTTTCCCTTTTATATTGACCCCTTGTACTCCCTTTTTCCTTGTTTTATGACCGGCAAAGATAGTACAAGGACAGTCGCATGTATATAGTCTCCAGTCAACTAGACTGTTCGCTAGTATGAATATCAACTTAGTCCACCTAGTTTCCGATTCATTCCGGTAAACTTCCATCTCCTCTCCAAAATTAGGGACAGACGATCGAGGAGGGCACAACACATAAGTTGAAGCCAAGTCCCTTCAACCTTGAACACTACAGCGACCGGATTGAACCAATCCACAACTGACCCTAAGCTCCCGGCACTTCCGCCCCGCCCATAGTCCATCCAACTTCCGTCTCCGGTCCTCGGCCCCGTCACGGACCTCCGTACTGACCCAGACTCCCCTTTCGGAAGTACTAGCTAAGCGCCTGACACGCGGACTTAACACAGGGTAGGATTAATGGTTGGTAAATGAGGAAGAGTGGATGAAGGATGCAAATGGGGAATGTAGAGGGTGGATGTGCTGAGCTGAGACTGGCATACCAAGTGACTTGCAAGTGGCTTGGTCACTTGTACATGGACATAGACTGACTGCTCAGTCAGCACTGCCAATTTACTGGACACTTGGTACATGTACTTGACATGCACACTGACTCCACTCTGTCTGTTAGGAGTAAGAGAACTATGTCCTCATGACCACAAAATGATGCCGCCTGCAGCATTGTGCCATACTCTCCTCCTTGCATGTTGACATCCACTGCCTTGTCGATCATAGCCGAACAATGGTCTTGTGACCTTCCGACACCATCATGTGCAGTGCAATGCCACAGTATCCTCCTTGCATATTGATATATGCCGACTTGGCAATCAATAGTCAATGATGGTCTCGTGACCAAATAACACTGCCACCTACAGTGTGGTGCCATGCTCTTCTCCCTGCACATGGACATCCGCTCTGTTTGTTAGAAGCAAGCGAACTATCTCCTCATGGCCATGAACTGAGTCCTCCTGCCGCGCGATGTCATACTTTCCTCCCTGCATGTTGACTTCCGCTCCGTATGCTAGGAGCAAGCAAACATTCCCCTCATAGCCATGAACCGAGGCCTCCTGCAGCCCGGTGCCATACTCTCCTCCCTGCACATTGACATCTGCTCCGTGTGTTAGAAGCCAGCGAACTATCCCATCGTGGCCATGAACTGAGGCCTCCTGCAGCCCGGTGCCATACTCTCCTCCCTGTAGGTTGACATCTGTCTAGAAACAGTTGAACTATAGATTACTTGATTCTGAGAGTGAGACAGAAAATGGGAAAATGGGATAGAAAATTTGAGTAATTATTATTCTAATACATGTTTTTATTATATAGTAAATCTAACTACGCACGTCCCTTCCCAGAGACGCGTTAGCATTGACGCCTCAATAACGACTCGCATGTGACTCGAGTGTAGTACCCATGTGACTCGATACACGTGTGACATGTATTCTGCGTAGGCGGTGGATATAATGATTGAGTGAGAGGAAGTGAGGGAGAATGGTAGGATATATGAGGGATGCCTCCTTGGTTCCAACAATCTGCTCTGTGTGTTAGAAGCAAGAGAACTATCCCCTCATGGCCGTGAAGGGATGCCTCCTGCAGCGCGGTGCCATATTTTCCTTCCTGCAGATTGACATCCGCTCCGTGTGTTAGAAGCAAGCAAACTATGCCTCAAAGCCGCGAACCGACACCTGCTGCAGTGTGGTGCCATAGAATCCTCCCTGCACATTGACATCCACTCCGTGTGTTTGAAGCAAGCGAACTGTCTCCTCATGGCCATGAACTGAGGCCTCCTGCAGCACGGTGTCATACTTTCCTCCCTATATGTTGACATCTGCTCCATGTGTTAGAAGCAAGCGAACTATCTCCTCATGGCCATGAACCGAGGCCTCCTGCAGTGCAGTGCGATGCTCTCCTGCCTGTATGTTGACATCTGCTCCGTGTGTTAGAAGCAAGAGAACTATCCTCTCATGGCCAATAATTGATGCTTCCTGTAGTGCAGTGCCATATATTTCTTCCTTCACGTTGACATTGTTGAGTTTTATTGTTCCATCTCATATTCTCTAATACCCAGTCTATATATCCATGTCCACTTTATTGTTCAATCTCATGCACATCACACAAGGTCACAGTGTCAGTTAGTGACGCGGACTCTGGGTGCAGGGTATGTCTTAATCCGGAACGGGTACTCTTGTTGTGGAAACAACAACGGACTACAGTATATATAGTATAGTAGTGCGACTGGCTTCCCTTAGTGTTTGACTTAGCATTAAGGGTCAGCAAGTATTATTCTCATGGAGTTCTCTCAGTATCACTAATGACATTTAGTAGATACATGTTAACAGGTGACAGTCCAGTGTTTGACTTAGCACTAAGGATACTTGTTAACAGTCAACAGACATCCGCTCCATGAGTTAGAAGCAAGCCAACTATGCCCTCAAAGCCACGAACTGACGCCTCCTGCAGGGCGGTGCCACAGAATCCTCCCTGCACGTTGATATCTGCTCCGTGTGTTAGAAGCAAGCGAACTACCCCCTCATGGCCGTGAAGGGATGCCTCCTGCAGCGCGGTGCCATACTTTCCTCCCTGTAGGTTGACATCCGCTCCGTGTGTTAGAAGCAAGAGAACTATCTCTTCATGGCCGCGAAGGGATGCCCCCTGCAGTGCGGTGCCATATTTTCCTCCCTGCACGTTGACATCCGCTCCATGTGTTAGAAGCAAGCGAACTATCCCCTCATTGCCATGAACCGAGGCCTCCTGCAGCGCGGTGTCATACTTTCCTCCCTGTATGTTGACATCCGCTCCGTGTGTTAGAAGCAAGAGAACTATCCTCTCACGGCCAAGAATTGACGCCTGCTGCAGTGCGGTGCCATGTATTTCTTCCTTCACGTTGACATCCGCTCCATGAGTTAGTAGCAAGCGAACCATGCCCTCAAAGCCGCGAACCGACGCCTCCCGCAGGGCGGTGCCACAGAATCCTCCCTGCACGTTGATATCTGCTCCGTGTGTTAGAAGCAAGCGAACTACCCCCTCATGGCCGTGAAGGGATGCCTCCTGCAGCGCGGTGCCATACTTTCCTCCCTGTAGGTTGACATCCGCTCCGTGTGTTAGAAGCAAGAGAACTATCTCTTCATGGCCGCGAAGGGATGCCCCCTGCAGTGCGGTGCCATATTTTCCTCCCTGCACGTTGACATCCGCTCCATGTGTTAGAAGCAAGCGAACTATCTCCTCATGGCCGTGAAACGACGCCACCTGTAGGGCACTGCCCCATTTACCTTGTCGGACGTTCGCATCTGCACCACCTTCCAGGAGGGTTTCGACCGCTCTTTTCAACCCAACTAATGACATATAATACAGAGGAGTACACTGCCAAGATGATCCGTGCATGTCATCATCCTGGTCGTAAAGTGCCAGCCAGTTCATAAACACGGCATTTGTTTGAAGAAGGTCCATCGTTAGCCCGTGTAAACTATCTGATTGACAATCGCCTAACTCAACGTGGTATGTCCAGTTTTCTGCAGCATATTCAGATAATGGATAGGAGGCCCGGCTATTCCAATCTATGCATCCAGGCTGATTGAATTGCAGCAGGTAAGCGAGAGACGTCCTAGCGATGGCTGTATTAGCAATTCTTGTGTTTAAGTGATAAAAACACATTTTGTCGTTTCGTTGGCTGAGGTAGTCCGAGGTCAGATATTCCTGAACGGAGAAATGGGCCAGCGCAAGCTTTGCGGCTCCATCAAAGCTTGCCCAATATGGATCAATTTTTTCTTCCTCGTCGTGGACATATCTGTATGATGTCTGGGCATCTGGGAAAGTAATGGTAACTAGACTGGAACACATGGCTAACAGTTTTTGCGAAGTCAGAGGTCGTCGTCCTGGCTTGTAAAAATGTCCATCTCTTGAGTCTGGATCCGTGGCCAGTATGTCGACGGCTTCTCTTAGTGATATTGCTCTCGACGAAAATGCAAGCCACTCAAACATCCTGAGAGCTCCCCGGCTGTGTTGCTGGCGAATGTTTGAGAGAATTCGGTCGTAAGTCTCATATAGACCAACTGGGAGCGACTCCAATGCCTCCATGAGGTCGTCATGGGTAAAGCAGTCTCGTAGTGCGTCTAACTGACAAGCTACCCATCGAAACCTTGGCAATTTATCAGCTGGTCATAACCTGCGAGAAGGCGGAGAGACCACTTTACATTCCATGCGAACCCTTAGTCAGAACATGTTTGATTTTCTCCCTGTCCTCTGCCGAGTACGCAGCAAACTCCCCATCATCCTCCAGCGTTTTGGATACATGCACACGAATGTCACCGTCCACAAGGATGTGGTCCATGGGTACAAGATGTGAAACAAGACGGTTCAGCACTCCCATGATATCGTCCTCCTGTCGACTCGTTGCCAACAGGTGTAATGGATCAAGTCCCCAGCCATGTATCTCTTTAAGAAATTCCAGAAAATCACGACGATCGTGGCATTCATCGAGTGCATCGAAAATGATGTACGCATGATCAAAGCTTTGAATGATCAATTTCAGAGTTGAATTTAGATCTTCCAGAGGGGGAGATCTGCTACCGTTTGCATTCTCAGAGAATAGTTTCTCCAATGCATCAGGGGTATACGCGCATTGCGAGTATAGCTGCCTAATGATAGATTGAAGAACAGTGTCTGGATGTATGCCCATGTTGTTGAACTCGAAGTAGAAATAAGCATAGGCGAACGAGGGACCTGTCTCACAGTGACGAACAATATCCTCGACGATAGTAGAACTAATCGATACATGCGTTAACTCATGTTCTTAGAAGCAACTGGGCTACGGACCACAGGATCGTTTTCCCAGCCCCAGCTGCATTAGGCTGTCAGCGAGATAAACGGACTAACAAGGAACGCAGGAGAAAACGGACGCTTGCCGTGGAGCCAGAGGAACGAGTTGTTCTTGAGTTTCCATTCTTTGAAGCTTCCTCCTCGTACAAACCACAATCCCGTCGCTTCTTGTCGCTTCTTTCGAGCACGAGCATGTTTTGATCGGGAGTCAGGACCCGCTAGCCAATTATATATTTCCTGCCGACGTCCATCTGCATGTGGATCAGTTTGGTGAGCACTAAGAATATGAACTCCACAAGGACCGAACTGAATGGCACGAGGTGAGACGAACCATCGTCGCACTTACCATGGGTTGTGTTGGGATTGATGACATTCTGGAAAGTAACAGCGCCACCGGCATCTTCAACAAAAGCGGTCAGTTAGCGAAGGCTTCTTCAGGTGGGTATGTGTTCAACGAGGGTACATACTGACGGTGAGGTGAGACATATTAGAAGTTATTCCCAAAGACGACATTGGTGTGGAGTGAGTCGTAGTCAAGAAGTATCGTGACTTTTTGGAATGGCTTCCTCGTGAGAGACTTGGCCCCACTCCGACCAATGTGCGACCTTCCCAATGATGGGTGTTGAATAGTGCTTGACTTTTTACTCTGAAAATTGAAAATTGATACTTACAATTCAAGTTGCAGTTGGTTATTATGTTGCGAACAATGATCAAAGATCATGTAAGTAGACTGGTAAGAGCATAGTTTGGCAAGATCATTGGGGCCAAGACAGGATTGTTGCTTGTTGAGATTTTCAGCTTTAATATCTCAGAAGACATCTCACTTCCCTTTTAAATTTTAGAGGGCATGAAGCCCGGTCAAGCCCCGGGGGCTTGGCCGAGGGCTTCAGACCAGCGGCCAGGCGTAAGAACATTATCACCGGCAGATCAGATGGGTACAGCATCCAAACATATTTTGCCTCACCCGGTGATGTCACACGACACCTATATCAAGGGATGCAGCGTCTGGCCATCCGACACAGCTGTTAGATGAATTCGACTGGCAATTTTTCTGCATTCAGTCACACCATAATTTCTTCTGCAACGATCCACTGCGCCAATCACTTGTTTTTTTTTTCCTCAGTCCTCCACCGAAATTTCAACAACATTCTCCAACAATTGACGAAAGCATACAAATGATACTGATGAGGAATTATTACCGAGAACAACACTGACATCACACCATTCATTGTTTATCATGATCCTGTAGCGCCATCGATCATTGGGATTGAACAGTTACTGACCCGTTCCGCCACATATTACACCAATGCCGACGCCACATGATTGCAATGTGTTTATCATGCCAATGAGGGTCCGAGACCAAGCCTAATCTGGCTCCGACACGTTATACGGCACCACACCAATGCCACAGGCTATATCGCTTATGAGTTGACTGGTTGATCAGAACATCCCACAACGTCCGGTGACCCCAAGTCACAATCCCATGCCCCAACGACAGAGCAGAAGCATGGGCAGCTTTCCTTGGAACTGGGACGGAATTGATTCTTCTGCCTGTTTATCTTAGTCTCGATCACGTCGCTCAGGGTTGGTCTCGATGGAGCCGGGATCATAAAAAGGAGGTTAAATTAGATCAGAGACAAGCAGGGCTACCCTCTGGCTATTGACCAACTCAGCTACACACTACTGGCACTAGCACACAACATGAACTTCAAACCACTGCTGGAGGGAGCTAGGGCAGTAGCCATCCTCATGATGGATGAGGCCACCAGAGGAACAGGGATGGTGGTCCTCCAATATGTTGAAAAAAGGCTGGCCCCAACTTTTGACAATATAAACACACTGATTGAAGCAGCAAAGGAGACAACAGGCATAGCCAAGACAGTAGTGGTGGAGGCACTCCAGGTGACTGAGAGGGTGAATAGAGTGCAGAAAGAAAGTGAGGTTAACAGAGGGGACAAGATGGGGGGAGCAACATATGCAGTGGCACTCAAGGGTAATGTACCTGTCAGGGGACAGCCCTGAGGGCCTATTCCCTTCCTCTATTTTCCTTACATTTAGCTTTAATTCCTTCCCTTTATCCTATTCTCCCTTGATGCCAGGAGACAGCCCTGAGGGCCTATTCCCTTTTTCCCTTATTTCCTTACATTTTCCTTAATTTCCTATATGACTTAATTCCTTCCTATTCTATTTCCCCTTTTCCTTATTCATATTACTGGTTATTCCCTCACTATTTGTACTTGTTATGACACAGTAGCTATATAGCTAGTGATTAGGTAAGGGGATCCTCACTTGGTTCTCTTTGGATCCCCTCTGTTGAAATTATCAAGTATATGCAAAGTTAGGTGCTTATCATGTTCAAACTCAGCCAACAGTTATTGTTTGGTTTTAGCGTGGAGATGCGGCTCACCTTCGTACTTGAAGCTGAGCTATGAGTAGATTCCCATTTCCATACCGACTGTCTTCTAATGCTTCTATCTAGTCTATTCATAGGTAGATTAGATTAATATCATTGACCTTCATACTTGAAGCTGAGCCATGAGTAGATTCCCATTTCCACACCAACTGTCTTCTAATGCTTCTATCTAGTCTATTCATAAGTAGATTAGATTAATATCATTGACCTTCATACTTGAAGCTGAGCCTCTATTCATAGCTCTGGTTGCGACATATTCCAACAGATTATGGGCCACAGGTAACCTTGAAGAACCACAATGTCTACCATTACAATGTCTAACTCTGAATCTACTTCACTCTCTGTACCAAAACTCCATGATGATGGAAGTAACCAGTCTGACTATGAGCCTTGTATACGAACAGCTCTTAGCACAAAAGGATTGTGGAATCACATTGAGGGGAATGCTACTGTGCCAAACCCCTACATGCAAGTAAATGGTATTCCTGTGCTTTCTGATGGAAAAACCCCTGCCACAGAGGAACAAATAGAGGCCTGCAAGACATGTATCATAGAATATGATAAGCTGTCAAGTACACGTACTGAGGTCCCGGTTATTCGGCAGTGCCAACCAAGCAGCCATTCTACGTCCACATACAAGTGTCCACGCCGTATGCATGTCACTTGGTATGCTGTTCTAGGCTCAGCACATTCCGCCACGCCATTTGCCCATTATTCAATCTGTTTCACTTTGGGGCTTCCTGTCCTTGTATTATCCTCGGTCACAACTCCATTGTTTTATACTCTGCCACTCCTTATTGTCCTATCTTGAGTCACAACTCTATTATCCTATCCTTTATTGTTCTATCCCCGTTTTGCATTCCTTGTTCTAATTTTATTTGTTGTAGACAATAACCACATCCTCTGCATACCTTGTTGTCCCACATTCCTTATTCCACATGTCGCTTCTTAACCTATATAAGTAGGACATGCATGTACATATTTCCTCATTCTGGGTATCGACTAGGCTATAGCCCTTCTACCTTCTTCTCTTCTGTTAAGTCCTCAACTCAGGCCGGCATCATCAGCATCCCCCCGAGTGTCTGTCTGTTACAAATCCAGTGGCACGCACGGCAAGTAGGGCACAATACACAAGTACGTTGAAGCCAATGCCACTACTCTTGGCCTGCAGGACTTAGCCATAGTCTGCCTGACCTTTCACCAACAACCCTTGGCAGTACCGAAGTCCATCAGTACCCAAAGCCTGACATAAGCGAGAGTCACTTGCTCAACATGTTATCCTTTCCACAACACCATTACGAGTGGGTGCATTAATCAAAAACCTCAGCACATCAAAGGAGATGTGAGAAATGGTCAAAATGGATGCTACCACTAAAAGCACCCTATACCTCATTGATGCTGAGGATCAACTCACTGCCATGCGAGTAAGTGACTCAGATGGTCCCCGCACTTACCTAGCCAACCTCAAACAACATTTTGAGCTCATGATGAAGAGGGACAACAACCTAATTCAAATAGGATCAACACTGTCAGATACACGATTCTCAACTCTTATCATGTCATCCCTCCCAGCATCTTACCGCCCAGCCATCTAAATAATCACTGCAGCTGAGAAAATTGGAGCAACCCAGGGAACTGTAGCAAAATCTAAAATGCTGCTGAATGACCTGATTAACTTCTTAATTGAGGAATCCCAACACCACATCATTGATGATGAACATTCAAAGCTGGCAGAATTGGCACTCCTGGCTCATGCCAAAAAGGGAAAAAGGTCAGATGCTTCCAGAGCAAAGAAAAAGCCAAAGACCAACCCAGACGAGCATTATGACAACTGTTCTAGGGACGGTTATACCAAAGATGAATGCTGGTCAAAGGGTGGAGGAAAAGAAGGCCAAGGCCCTAGACAGAAGAAAGCGAAGAAAGGCACCAAAACAATGGACTCAACAGTTGTTGCTGATAATGGCCAAAATGACGATGACCTCTTCGCATTCACCTGTGCTACAGGCTTTGCAACTGCAGTTGCAAACCCCAATCTGCCAAAACAGCAATTAGGAGCCTGCATAGACAGTGGTGCCAGCAACCACTACTGCCCCAACCATACAAAATTCATCAATTATAGGCCAATACTTGGATGTGAAATCATTGCAGCAGATGGGCATAGCCTTAAGCTATAGGTATTGGTGACATACAAATTGACTTACCAAATGGCAATGGCAAGACACTCACAATGTTGAAAGACGCAGTCCATGCACCAGATATAGCATTTACCCTAATATCGATCAGCCGGTTAGATAAGCAAAATGCGAGGCAATTTTCAAAGATGGAATCTGCACAATTAAAAATCAGAATGGAAAAACCATGGCCACAATCCCCCGGTCTAATGGACTATACCAGATTCCTGTCCCTGAACATCTACAGCAAATTGACTATGCTAATATTGTCTCTGTCAAAATGGATGTTAATGCTGCACATCAGAAACTTGGTCACATCGGTCTTACTGCCATAAAACATATGATATCAATGGGCTCTATCACTGGTATTGAGCTTGACTGTCAAGTACCGTACCGAGACACGTCTATTCGGCAATGCTGACTGAGCAATCACCCCCATATCTACGACCAAGTACCCGTGTTGCATGCATGACACTTGGTATGCCGGTTTCGGCTTGGCACATCCACCATCCACACTCCCTGTCCCCACCCCTCGACCCCTTTTACCTCGGGACTTCCTGTCCTTGTACTATCCTCAGTTACAAGCCTTGTCTTATAGTCTGGCACCTCCTATTGTCCTATCTTTGGACACATTCTATTATCCTGTCTTTTATTGTCTTATCCCCGCGTTGCATTCCTTATTCTAATTTTATTTGTTGTGGACAATAACCACATGCTCTGCATACCTTATTGTTCCACATTCCTTATTCCACATGTCACTTCTTAACCTATATAAGTAGGACATGCATGTACATATTTCCTCATTCTGGGTATCGACTAGGCTTAGGCCCTTCTACCTTCTTCTCTTCTGTTAAGTCCTCAACTCAGGCCGGCATCCTCAGCATCCCCCCGAGTACCTGTCTGTTGCAAATACAGTGGCATGCACGGCAAGTAGGGCGCAACACACAAGTATGTTGAAGCCAATGCCACTACTCTCGGCTTGCAGGACTTGGCCATAGTCCGCCCGACCTTTCGACAACACCCCTCAGCAGTACCGAAGTCCGTCAGTAACCAATGCTTGACATTAACTCTACCTCAAAACTTGAATTTTGTGAAGCGTGTGCAAAGGCTAAAGCAGCACATCAACCCTTCCCAAAGGAATCTCATACATGTGCAATGAAATATGGTGAATGTGTTCACTGGGACCTATAGGGACCTACTTCGGTTCAAAGTATAAATGGAAACCGATATGTTGTGGCCCGCATAGTTGATGCAACTTGTGAGACTAGGCTATACTTCCTAAAGAAGAAAGGCCAGACCTTTGATGCATACAAACATAACAAAACCTATATTGAAACCCAAACTGGTAATCGCATAAAAAGTATACGCAGTGACCGAGGGGGATAATTCCTTTCAAAAGATATGAAAAATCATCAGGATGAAAAAGGAACTACAAGAGAACTTACAGTCCATGATTCCCCACCTCAAAATGGCTTTGCAGAACGAGGAATGTGCATATGTGCTGAACAGGCCCAAGCACTGCTTATCTCTTCTGGATTACCATGGTTCCTGTGGGAAGAAGCAATGAAACACTCTTCATGGCTTCAAAACCAAACACCTACACATGCACTCAATGGTAAAACTCCCTATGAAGCCCACTACAAAAAGAAACCACATTTAGCCAGCATTCAGGAATTTGGTGCTGCCGCATATGTCAAAGACTTAAATGCAGGCAAACTAGACTCATGTGCTGTTATCGGCAGATTTATTGGATATGACACTGAATCAAAGGGGTACTGTATCTACTGGCCTATCAAGAAATCAGTCACCACCAAGCATAATGTTATTTTTAATGAAAACAACATACAGTCAAATGTTCCTGCAGATTTCTCCATCAGTCATTTGCTGGATGAGGGGGAGAGGGATAAAATCATCCACTCAAATCAACCCTCTAATCCATGTGCTAATCAACCAGATATCAGTGAAACTGCTAAGCCAATTCTAGACCCACCTAACCTGGCTATCACTCCTGTAGAAAATGAGATCACCGTTGATCTACTTCCTGATAATGCTGAGGAAACAGAAACTTCACCTGAGTTAGGATGAGGATGCCATGCAAGAAAACCACCAGGTGCCTACAAGCAGATGCATGAGGGACTTGCAGCAGTGGCTGCACAATTGGAAAACACAGACATGAAAGATGGATATATCACTCAACAGGATGATACCTTGAATTATATCCTCGACAATCATCTTGACTATGCCCTTATAGCAACCAATGGTTCAATACCAAAGACCCTTGATGAAAGCACTTGAAGGACCAAACAAAGTCCATTGGCAAAAACGCTAGAATATGAAATAGGTCAACTGCAAAAACTCAAGACATGGGTGATAGAAGACTTACCTAAAGGTCAAACAGTGATCCCCTGCTCTGAAGTTCCAAGAGAAAAGCCTGGCTTAGATGGCAAAACGACATACCGAGTCCATATTGTAGCTGGTGGGCACAAGGAGGTTAAAGGTGTCAACTATACTGAGACATTTTCTGCTGCAGTCAAGTTACCTTCAATCCAAGTTGTTTTGGCTAATGCAGCTTTTTACACTGGACTGGGGAATTCACCAAGTTGATGTCAAAAGTGCTTACCTTAATGCACCACTAAAGGAGACCATTTACATGAAAATACCTAGAGGTGCCAGTAACCCAACCCAAAAAGGAAAGGTATGCCAACTCTTGAAAGGCATGTATGGCCTCAAACAAGCTGGCAGAGTATGGCATCAAGAACTCACAAAAGTGTTTAGCATAAACCTTGGATTTACCTGGTCTGCTATTGATCATTCAGTATTCTACAAGAAAACAGTATCAGAACACACTGCTGTTGCAGTTGGTACTGATGACATGATACTCACCTCTAAAGGAATAGGCGATATCAACAAGTTAAAGAGAGACCTTGAGGGAGGTTGGGAAATGTCGGATCTTGGTGAAATCTGCTAGTACCTGGGTTTTGAAGTCAAACAAAACAGAAAAGCACACACAATATCAATCACTCAGCAAATGTACATTGAAGCAATGGCTGAAAAGTTTGGATTGTCAGCTGCAAAACCAGTCTCCATCCCGATGAATCCTGGAACAAACCTTCATAAAGAGTAAGGACTAACACTCCTAGCTGAGATCATGTGAATGTGGAAGGTACCATATGCTAAAGCTATCAGAACTGTTCTATGGGCAGCAATAGGTCAAGGCCAGATATTACATTTTCAACCAGAGTACTAGCTCAGTTTATCCAAAACCCAGCTGAAATCCATTGGCAAGATATCAAGAAAGCAATGGTCTACCTGCAAGATACTAAGGACCTCTGGTTAACATTTGGTGGAGCTGAAAACGCCTCTGTCACCAGATACTGTGACGTAGATTGGGCAATGCAAACTCACAGACATTCGATTTCCAGATATGCATTCTTCATAGGTGTCAGGACCCGGTACTACCGAAGGTACTGTCGGAACTGGCCAAGTCCTGCAGACCGGTCAGGGTGGCTCGGCTTCAACGTACTAGTGCGTTGCGCCCTGCCTCCTGTGCGTGCCACTAACTTGTAACGGGAACGGATACTCAGGCGAATGCCGAGGATGTCGGCCTGAGAGAGGACTTCTGAACAGAAGGAGGAGAGTA
>QLPG01005786.1:0-18968 GCA_003314385.1 Gomphus sp. MG54
GTGGTCCGAGGTGAGATATTCCCGAACGGAGAAATGGGCTAGTCTGAGTTCTGCAGCACCAGGGAAGCGTGTCCAATATGGGTCAATGTTTTTTTCCATGGCATAGAAATAGCTTATGTGAGGTATACCAGTATCTGGGAAAGTAATGGTAACCAGACTGGAACACATGGCTAGAAGTTTTTGCGAATCTAGAGGTCGTCGTCCTGGCTTGTAAAGATGACCGTCTTTCGCATCTGGATCTGTAGCCAGTACTTCGGTGGCTTCTCGGAGTGATATTGCTCTTGAAGAAAATGTAAGCCACTGCAAGATCCTGAGAGTTCCCTGGCTGTGTTGATGACGAATGTTTGAGAGAATTCGATCATAAGTCTCGTACAGACCGACTGGGAGCGACTCCAACGCCTCCATGAGATCATCGTGGGTAAAGCAGTCTCGTAGTGTATCCAGCTGACAAGCTACCCATCGAAACCTTACCAATCTATCAGTCAGTCACAACTTACGAAAAGGCAGATGGACACTTTACATTCCATGAGCACCCTTAGTCAGAACATCCTTGATTTTCTCCCTCTCCTCTTCAGAATACATAGCAAACTCGCCATCATCCTCCAATATTTTGGACACATGTAGATGAATGTCACCGTCAACAAGGATGTGGTCCATGGGTACAAGATGTGAAACAAAGGGGTTCAGCACTCTGGTGATATCATCCTCCTGCCGACTCGTTGCCAACAGGTGTAATGGACCGTGTCTCCAGCCGTGTATCTCTTGAAGCAATTTCAGAAAATCACGACGATCATGACATTCATCGAGTGCATCGAAAACGATGTACGCATGGTTGAAGCTCTGAACGATGGCTTTCAGAGTTGAAATTAAATCTTCAAGAGCGGGAGATCGGCGACCGTTCCCATTCTCACAGAATAAGTTCTCCAATACATCAGGGGTGTGGGCGCATTGCGAGTATAGCTGCCTAATGACAGACCGAATAACAGTGTCTGGATGTATGTCCGTATTGCGGAACTCGAAGTAGAAATAAGCATATGCGAAAGAGGTGCCTGTCTCACAGTGACGAATAATCTCTTCGATGATAGTAGAGCTAATCAATCCATGGGTTAACGCATATCCTGAGAAAGCACTGGTCTACGCACCATAGGACCGTTTTCCCAGCGCCAGCTGCACTAGTCTGTCAGTGGGAGAAGCTGACTAACAAGAAACATAGGAGAAAACGCACGGATGCCGTGGAGCCAGAGGAACGAGTTGGCCTTGAGTTTCCATTCTTTGAAACTTTCTCCCTGTATAAACCATGATCCAGTCGTTTCTTGGTGTTCCTTTCGAGCACGAGCATGTTTTGATCGGGAGTCAAAACCCGCCAGCCAATCGTATATCTGCTGCCGACGTTGGTCTGTATGAAAATTTTGTAAATCATGTTCGTGAGCACTCTGTCTTACGAGATAGGCTGCCACCTCGCATGGAACGAAATGGATAGCCAAAGTGCTCGCACTTACTATGGGTTATGTCAGAGTTTATATAAGCTGTATTCTGCAAAGACATGTTTCCACCAACATCTTCCGCACACATGTGAATGAGCGCAAAGCTCTTGAGCTCGAAATTTCAACAAATAACATACGAAAGTTGACATTAGTCATGGTCGATGTTATTTGTGCTTGATTAGCATCAAGTACAGAAGCCTGAGTTCGTGGATCCATCCGCACGATAAAAGTTCCAATCACTGGTAAGGGCTGAGAGGTAAAGGACGCTCGATGTCAGATAAGGTTCTTTCATGCACAGCCCCTCGAAGCCGCAGCACCGCGCCTATTACGGCGGCGCACAGCGACCAAAATCTATGTCACCTTGCAAAAAGCAGTTCATGGTATTGATCAAGGGATTAAATGTTTCAATATTTCGAGAACTTGAATCTTGAATCTACCAGATCTCACAATAAATCTATATTACTAATACTTTTCTTTGGCTATGCAACATCGCCATCAATCACTAAGCCGCTTATCCATTTGCTTGTCATACCCGGGTCCAGCAGTATCCGTACCTATGGTTGTATCCGGCATATGCGCGACCCCATTGCAGATGGACTAGGAGAATGGCATGGCATGAACATTACAAAACACCAGCAACACTATCCTGTTGTAGTCTGTACATGATTAGCTCAGTAAACGACTGAGATTAGTATCTACCTGTACAGGATTACCTGTACGACACATGGTATGTAAGTTACAGGAATAAATGAGAAATAAGTAGATCTCAGCTCAGTTCATGTGGGAAAACGACTGAGGGGTGAAAAACTTTCTATGGCCCACCACATCCACTGACCAGCGAATACCCGTCCGCACTACCAATGATATATGTCACCAGGATCTTCCCTGTTATCACTGCCATCTACCCTGCCGTTTCCCGCCCACTTACCTCCTGCATATTTTGAACTCTCGCACACGTCACCACTACCTGGGGGCTCAGGTTTTACCGCAGAGTCCAATTGGACTGCCATAGCGGGCCGAGGGGGGAAGGTGGTGTTGCGACAATTCTCGCTCCCATATGATTCTTAAAACCGCTGGGTCAATTTCCTGCGGCAGGTGCTGTGTCGTAGAGTTACGAAATGGATCGGAGGTTAGGGTATGAGCATTCCCCTCTAGAGGGGTCATGGGGGGAGTCAAATTATATACGGGAGTATTGGATGAAGTATGGGCTCTCCATTGTTGGACTGCAGGTATAGCTCAGCTTTCCTCTACACAAGCCATTGCTTGAGTCCTAGGAGACATGATAAAGAGAATACAACAGATAAGTATTTGAGTTTAGAATATACTGGTAAGGCTTAAGTAATGTTTTACTATAATGGAAAGATACTGAGGTTTCAGTTTGGTCTACAGATGTAACTTGGCTTTAACATGTTTGTGTTTTACCTACTCAATCTGTCATGTTGTTAAGAACTGAAAGAGGACATAGTCATAGTAATTCTAATGTAAAATCTCCTAATATTGAAACAATGGCAAGGCTTGTATCACCAGACTGTACTATGGTGCACATCACTTAGTTGCCACAACTTTGTGACAGCAGCCAAATTGGGGAGTGGTGACCTCAGATCTGGCGCTTAGCCAGCGCTCTGCAAGGGGAGAGGGGGGTATCCAGTACTGAGTGAGTTGTACACTTAAGATGTAGGTCCATACAGTCATCATGTCAAATATATGTCAAATAAATGGAGCCACATGATTGGAGGATACTGAGAGAAGGGAATATTTTCTACATCCAACCCCATCCACTCTGCCAAAATGCTTGGTAGACCAACAAATGCTGCATGGACCAGAAAGGAGAACCTTACTAGAGTACGAAAAATACACCAGGAGGCAAGACAAGCTCCTCCACAGTCGAATTCTTCCAATGGTGAGACCCCTAAAGATAGAGAAGCTGATAATGAGAGTTCTGGGGATGACATTGTGTGTATGGGGTAGTGTAAGGGCAACCTAAGCAGGTGTTCTACCCTTGGGCGGCACACTGGCAAAGGGGGATCCAAAGGTTTAGTATGGTACCTAATACATAGTGACTAGCCTACCTGGCAAAGGGGGATCCAAAGAGAAAACTCTAGGGAACCCTTCGCCCACTGACTACTGTATATAAGTACCATTGCTATGGCGCTCCACACCATACCAGGTATCATCCTCCGTACCGACCAGGAAGTTCCACCAGGGACTCGACACTGGGAGTGAATGACGAAAGGAGGGCCAGTAGTTACAGATGTCACTTCTGAAGGGTACTCGCCAATGGTGATGATTGTTCGGTGCATAGTATGTTTGGTACTGCCATGAGCAGGCTGAACAGATCTTGGCCGGTGGGTGTGGAGTATTGTTACATACCATTGCAATGGTTGGTGAATACATGTAACAAGTTGCTGTTTAAATAGTGCCCACAGACTAATGCCAGATAACCTGGCATAGTGGCCTTTTGGCCCAGTTGAAAGAACACATCACTGTGGGAATTTGTTGCCTTTTACAAGTATGGGTGGAGCGGTATCAGTCAGGATTCATGATTGGGGGTTCCCCTGACATTACCCCCCCTCTAGAATGCGGCGTCCCCAATGCATTGATCCCTATGGGCAGGACTGGTGTGTGGGATCTGAAGGCGGATGCATCCAAGGTGTAGATTCGACGTGGGGCACCCAAGTGCAGACAGTAGAAGTCAGCAACAAGGTCAGGGGCCCAGACATTGTTTTTGTTCTCCCAAGAATTCTCTTTGTAGCTGTAACCCTTCCATTTGATAAGGAATTGCAGCCGATTTGCTCTCATTTGGCTGTCGAGCACTTGCTCGACCTCAAAATATTCCTCTTCATCGACGAGGATTGGCTGCAGTGGAAGGGGTTGTTGTCTACCCGGGATGGGGTCTGCCAGAGCTGGGGTGAGTTTGATGACTGGGAAGACTAGGTGAAGACAGCTCAAGGCCTTCAGGAGTCAAAGTCGGTATACGTGAGACCCCACTAGTTCCTCGACAAGGTAGAGGCCAAGTCGCCTGTGTGCTAGTTTCTTGGATGGCCGATTGGTGCAAATATCGTCGCTAGCATCGAGGTACACCTTGCCGCCTGGCATGAATGTCGGTGTCGGCTGGTGCCTGCGGTTGTAATAAGTTGCCATATCATCCTTTGCCTTTACCAGGGCCACCTTTGCCTCTGAAAGTGCTCCTTCTATCTGCTCCTTGAACTCGTTCACAGACTTAAGGTGGGATGGAGGTTGGTGCAGTTCAAACCCCATCCATGGGTGTTGGCCCGTATCTAATAAGAAGGGGGACTCACGAGTCGAGGCATGAATGTGATTGTTGTACTGGAACTCGGCTAGGGGTAGGAGGTCATCCCAGTCGTCTTGTCTCTCATTGATGAAGAGGCGGAGGTACTGTTCTAGCTCTTGGTTCACCCATTTGGTCTGACTATCCATCTGCAGGTGGTAGGCCATAGAGGGTGCCAAGCAAATGCCTAGTAAGCGGTACAGCTCCTGGCTGAACTCACGGACAAATTGGACCCCTCGATCAGACACCACCACCCTCGGCAACCCGTGCAGCTTCCACATGTGGTGTAGGAAGAGTCGTGCTGCTTTGGCTGCCGTCACTGTCATATGAGTCGGTATGAAGTGGGCCTATTTGGATACCGAGTCTACCACATTCATCACAGTATCATACCTATGCGTGTCGGGGAGTTCTACTATAAAGTCTACACTTATGGCATCCTACGGTGCCTCAGAGATCAGGAGCAGGTGGAGTTCCTCAGCAGGCCATTGTCTTTGGACCTTTGTCCATAAGCACAGGTCACATGTCTTAGTGTACTTGCCAATGTACCGAGACATGTGAGGCCACCAATAGTTTTGGGAGACGAGTTTGAGGGTCTTCCAGCGGCCAGGATACCCGGCTACCTTAGAGTCATGGTGATGGGTCACTGGAGGCCTCCCACATCTGGAACATATGCCTTGCCTTGGAAGGTCAACAGTCCATCGGCTTCCACCCATTTGGCCAAGACCAATGATCTCCCTCCTGCTTCCTGCAATTTCCTCACTGCCTCCATCACTTCATCCTCTAGTGTCCCTTCACTTAGCACCCTCTTCAGTTCTTGGGTGATCCCTTGCTCTTTCCCCTCCAGTGCCAGCCCTTCTAGCGCTCAGATTGCAAACAGCTCGGGCCAAAGCAAGACTAGGTCGCTATTGTCGCCTGCGCCCGATCCATGGTCTGACCGACATGAAAGCGTGTCAGACTTCCCCATCGCTACTCCCGGTCGATGCTGCAGATCGAAGTTGAAATACAAGAGGTAGAGAGACCAACGGGCTTGTTGCCAGTTCAACTTTTTCAAGGATCGGAAGTACTCTAGGTTCTTATGGTCAGTCCAGATTTCGACACGGTGTTCAGCACCCTCTAAGAAGTGTCTCTACTCCTCTAAGGCTCGGATGATGGCAAGCATCTCCTTATTGTGGTTCTCATAGTTCTGCTCTACTGGGGAGAGGATTTTCGAGTAAAAGGCAATCGGGTGCCACTTGCCATCCTCGTGTGACTGCTGCAAAAGGACTGCTCCCATGGCCACGTCAGAGCTGTCTGCTTCCACTCGGTAAGGGTGGGTATCGTCGGCAAACCCAAAGATGGATGCCATTGTGAACTTCGTCTTGAGCCCTTCAAAGGCTGTTTGTTCCTCATCTCCTTGCCTCCATTTTTCGTCCTTCTCAACAAGTTCAAACAGCAGCCTGGCATGGTGCGAGAACCTCTCGATGAACCTCCGATAGAAGTTGGCAAAGCCGAGGAAGGCCTGCATCTCTTTTCAATTAGATGGAGTCAGCCAGCCTGTGATGTCCTCTACCTTGACCAGGTCCATCTCCACCTTGCCATGAGATATGATGAGGCCTAAGTATTCAATCCTTGTCCGTGCAAACTCACACTTCTCCGGCTGAAGGTAGAGCTTGTGGGCCCTTAGTCGTTCAAGGACCTCCCAGATGACCTGTCGATACTCTTCGAGAGTCTCGGTGAAGATGAGGATGTCATCCAGGTACACACATGTTATGATGTAGAAAAAGGATGTAATTGTAATATTATTAATCTCCCAAAGGCAAGGCAATGGCGAGGTTCAGAAAGGGGCTTGGCTTCAATGTTATGCATTACACCCACTAGACCTCACGGTCCCCAATTTCGTAAAGGTGAGACAGATAGAAAATGAACAGAAGAACCTTAGTCAAAATCAAGGTTGATTATCTGACTAAAGACTGAACTACTGAAGTACAAGATCTTTATACTACTTTCTAATCTACTAGGAGTTGAATAGATTCCTATAATAGAATGAGAAAGCTGAGGATTGTGAAAAGCGAGAATGGAAATACTATGCCCAAAATAATGATCTCCTCTGTGACATTGGGGAGTGATGTGTCACTCCAATTCCCAATGGAGTTACCCTAAGGAGCATAATAGCAGATTGGATATAAGAGACAGAGCGGAATTGCGAATAAATGAAAATGGAACGGAACGTAAATGAAAGGATATTAAACATAAATGAAGATGGATTGGAATAGCAAGCATATGGAGTGTGACATAAATGAGTGGAGTGAATTGACAGGAGCATGTGATGCCAAGATGGATACACAAGGTGCATATAGTCTGTGGGCTGAGTGTCAGGCACCGTACATAGTGACAGGCCTCGGGAAGGCCGAAGGGGTCAGACGGGTAAAGGCCAAGTCCTGCAGGCTAGAAGTAGTGGCATGGCTTCAACGTGCTCGTGCGTTGCGCCCTACTTCCCATGCGTGCCACCGATTTAGGACAGAGGGATACCCAGGAAAGTGCCGAGAATGTCGGCCCAGGTAAAGGACTTGGGACAGGAGAGGGGAGGACAAGAAGGTGTAAACCTAGTTGATTTCCAGAATGAAGAACCATCTACATACATTGGCTACTTATATAGGCTAATAAGTGAGATGTGGAACAGAGTGGCACAAGGAATGGAGAACAATAAGGTATAAAGAATCATGTGGAGGTATTGTCCACAATGGTCAAGAATAGAACAAGGAATGTGGATGATAATAGAACAATAAAGTATGGCTGAGGACAAAAGAGTGAATGAGAATAGAACAATGGGAGTGGCCTGAACATAAAACAATAGTGCCACTGCTGAGTGGCAACAAGGAGTGAATGTCCCAAAGGTAAACAGACAAGGGGAAGGATAGGGAATGAAGGAATGACAAAGGAGAGAGGGGACAGGATGAGGAAAGTAAACCAAACGATGAGCCAAATGTACCGGACCGAGGCCATGTACTGGCGAGGGATGCCTTGTCACTGGTGTGTGGGACTAAAAGGCAAGGGTTGTTCGGTCGGTACTACCGAGTGAACCAGAGCTTGGTATCCGGGGCTTGACACTGAGGGCGTATTGTTGAATAGCAAGTGAGAGCAGAGTTGGGCTGAGTGGGCTGAAATAAATAGTTGGGTATACTGGCATACGGTCCTAACAGTATCCCCCCCTTATGGCTGAGTCCCACAAGGCCATGGAAATGAAGTTCTAGAATGGTGGCCCCGTTGGAGTTCAGAAATGCGAAAGCGTATGAAGGCACCAAAGATAAAAAGTCCTGGTTACTGTTACGATGATGAGAAAGGACGTAATCGTAATATTATTTAATCTCCCAATGGCGAGACAATTGGCGAGGTTCAGATTGGGGCTTGGCTTCAACGTATTGCATTGCACCCACTTAGACCGCACGGTCCCCGATTTCATAAAAGCGAAGTAGATGGAAGTGAACAGAGGAACCTTAGTCAAAATCAAGATTGATTTTCTGACTGAAGACTGAACTGATAGTACAAGATCTTTTATACTACTTTCTAATCTATTAGGAGTCAAATAGATTCCTATAATAGAATGAGAAAGCCGAGGATTGTTAAGTCCGCGTGTCAGGCGCTTAGCTAGCACTTCCGAAGGGGTTATCCGGTCGACGTGAAGGTCCGTGACGGGGCCGAGGACCGAGACAGAGGTCGGACGGACTGCAGGCGGGGGACGGAGGCGCCGGGAACTTAGGGTAGGCCGCGGAATAATTCAATCCGGTCACTGAGGTGTTCGAGGTCGAAGGGACTTGGCTTCAACTTATGTGTTACGCCCTCCTCGATCGTCTGTCCCTAATTTCGGAAAGGAGGCGGAGTTTGCCAGAAATGAATCGGAAACCGGGGGGGGGGGGGAACTAATTCGATATTCGTACTAGCGAACAGTCCAGTCGACTGTGAGACTATATACATGTAACGCTCTTTGTACTATCTTTAGCCGGTCATAAAACAAGGAGAAAGGTAGTACAAGGGGTTAATATAAAAGAGGGAACAAGGGAGTGAGGTACGCGATAGTCTTGCGCGTTGGTTATCAAAGTATTGAGTCCTCGGTTGGGAGCGGACTCGGGAACGATATCTTGGTCGGACACGGAGACGCGGTGTCTCGGACGGGTGTGACGGGGATGGGATCCATGGAAACAGTCTTTCGTCCTTTTGGTCGGAGGTCTCGGAAGTGGGTGATTGTGGGGGTTAGTGTGGGTTTGTTGAGGGCATGGGCTATAACAAGGATCGTGAAAAGTGAGAAACAGAAATACTACATCCCAATTAATGATCTCCTTCATGACATTGTGGAGTGATGTGTCACTCGGATTCCCAACGAAGTTACCCTAAGGAACGTAATAGCAGATCGGACATAAAGGACTGAATGGAATTACAAACAGATGAAAATGAAATGAAACATAAATGAAAGATATTAAACGTAAATGAAGATTGAATGGAAAAGCGAGCATATGGAATGTGACGTAAATGAGTGGAGTGAATTGACAGGAGCACGTGACGCCAAGATGGATACATGAGGTGCATATAGTCTGTGGGCTGAGGGCATAATATTGAATAGCGAGCGAGAGCGGAGTTGGGCTGAGTGGGCTGAATTGAATAGTCGGCTTGCCAGTGTACGGTTCCTGACAGTATCCCCCCCTTACGGCTGAGTCCCACGAGGCCGCAGAGATGAAGTTCTAGAACACTGGCCCCATTGGAGTTTGGAAGTGCGAGTGCATATAAGAGAAGTCGTGGGGGAGTTTGAGTGGTAACCATCGTCGACATCACCAATGGAAGGATACTACGTCAACCCTGCCTACGTCCAAAAACTCATGGGTTCTAACCCCTCGCCAATCGCCACCTATCTCCAAGGTGAAACACATCTGCCCATCACTGTCCCATCCCCCTCGTCGTCTACCATTGTGCACAGCCAGGCACTTCTCAAGCAGGATCACATCAATGTGCGAGAGCCCTGGATTGAAGGGGTGAACTCGAAAAGTGCGAAGGTGAGTAAAGTATTGTCTCGGAATTGATGTTGGCTGATGTTGTTTTTTGTGGTACGCCCATCTCTAGATGAGGTATGACGAGGGCGATGTGAACGGCGTGTTCTATCGAAATGCGAGGTTGGGTGAACAAGATGACCGTACACCCTGGTCTTGTGGTTTTGTCGTCAAGAAGCCTTGCAATCACTGCAAAAAGCGGTACAACATGTGTCTGAGGAAGTGGGACTTGGATCTGGATCTGGGTGCATGCATGTAGTGTAGTGAAAGAGGCGTTGGTTGTAGTGTGAATGAGAGAGGTCACGGTACGAGTAAGAGGAAGGGTAAGGGAAAAGTTAGGGAGCGGAATCCCGAGGATTCAGAGTAACAGAGTGAGTACCGGGATGTGCAATGATTTCAAATGGACCCAAAAACTTCTCAGCTAGCTTTTTTGCAGGACGGGTAGTCCTGAGGAATTTGGCTTTAATAAACACGAGACTGCCAATGGCGAAGTCTGGAGATGGAAGTCGTTTGGCGTTAGCTGAGGACTGGTACATTTGTTGAGCATCGAGGATGTTGGTTCGAAGTTGCTGATGCAACTCGTCCAGGTCGACTATGAAGTCTTGCGCTCATGATGAAGCGAGGTCACATTCAGGATGAATGGTGAGATTGAAATGATAGCCTTTGTTGGCAAAGAAAGGCGAGATTCCAGAGGTGGCACTGGGAGCATTGTTATAGGCAAACTCTGCGAGGGGTAAAAGCAGGGCCCAGTTGTCTTGTTGATAGTTGCAATAGACACAGAGGTACTGTTCTAATGTCTGATTAGTACGCCCGGTCTGGCCATCGCCTTCTGGGTGATAGCCTGAGGTGAAATGCAACTTCATGTCAAGGGCCTTCCCAAGAGAACACCAGAAGTGAGACACAAATTCCGAGCCTCTATCTGGAATGACGTGAGAAGGAATGCCGAGTTTGGAGAATACGTGAAGTACGAAGAGTTCTGCAAGCTGAGAGGAAGTGATGGTGATGGAAGTAGGAATGAAGATAGACTGTTTGGTGAAGCGGTCGACTATGACTAGGATGGCCATGAATCCCGAGGATGTGGGAAGCTGCTCAATGAAGTCCATGGATATCAAGTTCCAGGGTTTGTCTGGCACTGGAAGCTGTTTGAGTAATCCATATGGCTTGTGACATTGCGATTTATTCTGCATACACATCGTGCAGGACTTGCAGTAGTCTTTAACGAATGAGCGCATGCCAGGCCAATTGTAGTCGCGTCTGATGAGGTCTATGGTTTTGTTAATTCCAAAGTGTCCAGAAAGAATGTGATCATGCTTATGTTGTAACACGCGTAAGCATAAGTCTTGGGCCTTGGGAATGTAGATTCGATCGTCGAATAGCAACAGACTGTTGGAATTAGTCTGCCACTTTGGGTTGTCGTTATTCACGAGGTGTTTCTGGGCTAAGGAGTTAGAGGGAAGATGATGTCTGATGTCATTCAGGATACACTCGGTGTCCATAAGAGTCGAGGCCCTCAGTACTGGTTCGACGAGGCCTGTGGCTCGAAGGGACATGGTCAACTGGTATTGAGAGAAGATGGGTTGAAGGTTCTGGGGATTAATGGTGGCATAGTCGCTCATCCCCTCCTTAAGGTAGATGTCCCACCGTCTCGTGAGCGAATCAGGCTTAGTGCCCAAATGACCTGGTCTGAAACAGATGACAAGATTAAACTGAGAGAGGTATTCTGACCACCTAGCTTGACGTCTAGTCAACAACTTGGTCGTACAAAAATACTCCAAGTTCTTATGATTGGTGATGACATTGACAGGGTCACCGGAACCTTCTAAGTAATGACGCCACTTTTGAAAAGCTTCAAAAATTGCAAGCAGTTCTTTGTCGTGAATGTCGTAATTGAGTTCTGGAGAGGTGAAAGTTCGGGAATGAAATGCGACAGGATGAAGCTCACTGTCTGGGGAGTGTTGGGAGAGTATAGCTGCTAAAGCATAATCTGACACATCTGTTTCCACAATCAAGGGCATATCAAGAGTCCAATGAGTTAAAATGGGGGCAGACGTGAATGCCAGTTTCAGCTTATTAAATGCATCTCTACACTCCTCACTCCAGTTCCAAGCCAGACCTTTGCAAGTGAGTCGAGTAAGAGGAGTCGTAATAGAGGAATAGTTGAAAATGAATCTCTGATAGAAGTTCGCAAATCCGAGGAATGATTGGACGTCTTTGACTTTACGCAGCTCAGGCCATTGAGTGATGCACTTGACTTTGTCTTCCACCATCGTAAGACCCTCAGGTGAGAGGATATATCCGAGGTATTTGATGGACATTTGGTGGAAGGAACATTTGTCTTCTTGAGCGTACAAGTTGTGTTTGTGTAATCATCGTAGAACTTCACAAACGTGTTCAATATGCGAGGATTTGTCATTGGAGTAGATGAGGATGTCGTCCAAATAGACTATGGTGCAGTTGTCTAAAAGGTTGCCAAAAATGTCGTTCATGAAGCGCTGAAATGCAGCAGGGGCATTAGAAAGTCCGAAAGGCATGACAAGCCACTCAAAGGATCCATAACGTGTCCTAAAGGCTGTCTTCCACTCGTCCCCTTCTGCAATTCAAACGAGGTGATAGGCATGTCTGAGGTCGATTTTAGTGTATATACGAGCTTTCTTGGGGGTGTCTAAGAGGTCGGAAATAAGGGGAAGTGGATAACGGTCCTTCTTTGTGATTCTGTTTAGACCGCAAAAGTCTACACAGAGCCGCAGGGAGCCGTCCTTCTTGCGTATGAACAGTACTGGTATGCCATGTGATGAACATGAGGGTCAAATGAAGCCCATGTTGAGATGTTCATCGATAAAGTCTCGTAGTGATTGAAGTTCAGATACTGAGAGGGAGTAAATGGGACCAAGAGGGGGCAAAGTGCCGTCCTCAAGGTTGATCTTGAGATCGTAGGGTCTATGGGGAGCTAAAGTATTACCGCGCTGTTTACTAAAGACATCAGCGAAGTCATAATAGAATTCTGGAACATGCTGTTTAATGCTATCCAGGTTGTCTGAAGAGTCAACCATAGTGGAGCCTCGAGCATATTTGTCGAGATCTGTGAGGTTGAGTTGAAAGGCCTGCGAACCTTCTAGTTTACAGGCATGAACAAATGCTTCTGCATTAACTAGGGCTATCCGCGGAGCCTCCAACTTCGGAGATGGCAACAGATTGCTAGGAAGCGGGGTGCTGGACTGTGAAGCAGCGGGTGGGGCCTGAGGTGTTGGAACAGTGGTCAGTTTCGTACACTTGAAGGTTATACTGCCTAATACCCAGTCAATCGATGGATTGTAGCAGGTGAGCCAGTTGAAGCCAAGTACTGTGGAGCAACTGCCATCTAACGTTGTCACATAGAATGTGACGTTCTGAAGTTCGCCGGTTGGAAATCGGATCAGAATTGTCGTAGTCTGAGTAATGACAGAGTTAGTAGAACCATCAAATAATTTCAACGGAATAGCAGGAACTGAATTAGTAGGCAAAGAATATTTCTGCACAATTCTTGATTCAATAAAGCAGTCTGAAGAAAACCACAATCTAAGAGCGTAACAAGAGGAAGTTCAGAAATAAGAGAACAAGACAGATTAAGTATAAGCGAAGTTTTAGAAGTTTCAGAAGTAGAAGATATGTGAGAAATAGCAGAATTAGAAGAAAGGGCATTCAAGAACAGCACGTGAGAGAGACTAACACAATCCTCAGCTCGTGCATTTCTGAGGTTGCAGCTCATTTTTTCGACTCCATCGCCATGTTTTCTTCGGCATTGGTGTCAGACGTGCTTGCCTTGGTCACTGTCAAGTACACATACCGAGGATCCGGTAACTCAGCAGTACCGACTAAGATACTCCATTGGTAACCTCATACAAGTCACTCGACAAGTTGTTCCCAGCTTGATGCACATATCGGTCGCATTCCTCATCCCCATCCCATGCCTACTCCTCACCCCTCGGTCCGCCTCACCTCGGGACTTCCTGCCCTTGTGTTATCCTCGGTTACAGCCCTTGTTTTATAGTTGGGCACTTCCTATTGTCCTATCCTCGGTCACATTCTTATTATCCCATCCTTTATTGTTCTATGCCCGTTTACATTCCTTCATTCTAATTTTACTCGTTGTGGACAATGACTGCATGCTCTGCATACCTTGTTGTCCCACATTCCTTATTCCACATGTTGCTTCTTAACCTATATAAGTAGGACATGGATGTACATATTTCCTCATTCTGGGTATCGACTAGGCTTAGGCCCTTCTACCTTCTTCTCCTCTGCAAAGTCCTCAACTCAGGCTGGCATCATCAGCATCCTCCCGAGTATCTGTCTGTCGCAAAACCAGTGGCAGGCATGCAAGTAGGGTGCAACGCATGAGTACGTTGAAGCCAATGCCACTACTCTTGGCCTGCAGGACTTGGCCATAGTCTGCCTGACCTTTCGACAACACCCCTTGGCAGTATCAAAGTCTGTCAGTAACCGAAGCTTGACAGTCGTGTGTGCTTTCATCATTTTCTTATTGTTGGAGTTGTTAGATTTGTTGTTAGAAGAAGAGGTCGATGAGGATTGGGAATTGGATTTGGGACAGTCCTTGACCATGTGACCTTTTAAAGCACACAAGAGACAAAGTCCTGCGTCGATTCGCCTTTGATGTTCTTCAGGCAATAGCTTCCTGTCTTTTTCAAGCTTGGATGCAATGTCGTTAGCATTGTTGTTATTGTTGGAAGACTTTTCGTTGCTGTTCTTCTTCCCCCCCTTCTTACTCTTCTTGTTGTTCGAGTTGTTGGAGTTGGAGGAAGACTGATGGTTGTTGTTGTTGTTGGAGTTGGATTTGGACGAGGACCCATTCGGCTTTGAAGGATTTCCAAAGTTGTCAAACTCCTTGCGTTCCCAATATCTGCTGTCGATCTCGAGTGAATATTGTCTGAGTTCAGTGAGAGTTTTGAAATGAGGGAAGTTAAGGAGGCTGTCCTTGATACGTCTGGCCAACCCCTTGTACGCCGCATGTGCGAGGGTGGCGTCGTTCCACTGGGTACCAGTAGAGGCTCTGGGGAAGTCAATGAAGTATCGTGCCGCACGGTGGTTGTGCATTATAACTATCTTGCCGAGCTCAATTTCTGCTTGCGCAGCACTGTTGAATGGGCTGAAGTTGGTCTCCAGCTCTTGATGAAAGTCCCTCCAGATCTTAAGCCAACTAGGCTCAGGCTGGATCTCGCCAAGAATTGCGGGTTCGAAATATTGGAGTGTGGGGCCTGTGAGGTATGAGATGGCATATTGGACCTTTGACGCATCCGTCAAGAATGCAGACGGACGGTCTCGGAAGTTCAGCGTGCATTGTAAAAAGAATGTGCGAAGCTTAGCTTGGTCGGTACCATCCTAAACCTCAGGCTCGCGAACCTTGGCATGGTGACCAGGGTTTGGAGAAGATCTAGGAGGCTGTTGGGCTAGTCGATCAACAAGAGCCTTGACGATTTTGTCTGAACTGGAAGAGGAATTAAGGGTCAAGGAATTAAGGGTCGGATTAGGATTAGAAACATGAGTGGGGTTCGGATTTGAAACTTGAACAGGGTTCTGAATTGGCTTGTAGTCGTCGTTGTCGTCGAGTGGGTTTTCTTCGTCATTGTCCTCAGGTTCAGGAGGAGCATTCCCTCCTGACAGGCCAGCTTCGCGAATTGAAGGTTGTTCTGACAGCCATCGAAGTGAGGAAATCTCCTGCAACTGACTAGGGACTTCTATGATGAAAGGTAAACTGTGAGTAGTAGAGCGAGTGTTCATGATAGTCGTGATATGTGAAGATGAAGTGTGATCAAGTGTGGTAGTCAGAAAATACTGTTATGATGATGAGAAAGGACGTATTCGTAATATTATTTAATCTCCCAATGGCGAGACAATTGGTGAGGTTTGGATTGGGGCTTGGCTTCAATGTATTGCATTGTCCCCACTTAGACCACATGGTCCCCGACTTCGTAAAAGCAAAGTAGACGGAAGTGAACAGAGGAATCTTAGTCAAAATCAAGATTAATTTTCTGACTGAAGACTGAACTAATAGTACAAGATCTTTTATACTACTTTCTAATCTATTAGGAGTCAAATAGATTCCTATAATAGAATGAGAAAGCCGAGGATTGTGAAAAGTGAGAAACAGGAATACTATGTCCCAATTAATGATCTCCTTCGTGACATTGCGGAGTGATGTGTCACTCAGATTCCCAATGAAGTTACCCTAAGGAATGTAATAGCAGATCGGACATAAAGGACTGAACAGAATTGCAAACAGATGAAAATGAAATGAAACGTAAATGAAAGATATTAAACGTAAATGAAGACGGAATGGAAAAGCGAGCATATGGAATGTGACATAAATGAGTGGAGTGAATTGACAGGAGCACATGACGCCAAGACGGATACATGAGGTGCATATAGTCCATGGGCTGAGGGCGTAATGTTGAATAGTGAGCAAGAGCGGAGTTGGGCTGTGTGGGCTGAATTGAATAGTCAGCTTGCCGGCATATGGTTCCTGACAGTTACCAGCCAACAAACTTGACCATGCCTCCGAGGTCATCTCCGAATTCTACCAAGCATACTCTGACAAACCAGGCCCCTTGGTGGTGCCCTAGATTTCCTTACCTCAGTCTTGTTAGTAGTATTTAGGCTAGACTAGGGTCCATATTCTGTTGAGAATAATAGAGTAAAGGAGTGATGGAAGAAAGAGAGAGAGAAACTCAGACACAGATACAGATATAGACACTAACACAGATGGAGGATGTGGTTACTAAGACAAGCCTCATAGTTATATCAAGACATCAAAGGTATAAAGCAGCCCCCCTTTTCTTGGTCAGCATTTATATAAGCAGCTCTCCCGGTCATGTGTGTATGTAAGCAACTTTCCCACTGGTCATGTGATGGGTTAGGGTTAGGTTTGGTGCTCGCACAATGCTAAGTCCACACTCCAAACAAAAGTACCACAAAAAACACCCAATTACTATAAAAAAACACCCAAAATGCTAATTGTGGATGCCCTCAATGGCGGCTCATGTGTGAATGGATGCTCTGGCACTTCCCGGAGGGTCCTGCCTACCTTGTGGGGGGGTTGGAGCACAATACACTTTTGGAATGCACACACACAAATACTAGAGAAGTGCTGCCACAGTATCCAGTCTATCTTGGGAGGGGAAAAAAATTTGCACATACATTAAAATTTTTTTGGCACACATTGCAATTGTCCTGTGAGTATAATAATGTTTACAATTATAACTCACAGCTGACATGCAATCTATAGGATATAGGATATTTGTCCTGTGAATAGCAATGTTACAATTCTAATTCACAGCTGACATGTCTTTTATAATAGGATTGAAATTTTTTGGCATACACACATAGTCTGGCTGAACTTTCAATTGATCCTGTGAGTATGTTTGTATACATGTTTACAATTCTAACTCACAGCTGACATGCAATTTATAGGATATAAGATAATTTGTCCTGTGAAAGCAATGTTACAATTCTAATTCACAGCTGACATGCCTTTTTTGATAGAATTGAAAATTTTGGCATACATACACACATAGTCTGGTTGAACTTGCAATTGATCATGTGAGTATGTTTGTATAACATATGTTACAATGTTCTAAATTGATAGTTGATAGGATAGGATAGGATGGCTTCTACACCAGAGCATAATAGAGAATGGGAATGTGTGTCAAGCGTCGGATATTGACGGACTTTGGTACTGCCAAGGGGTGTTGTCGAAAGGTTGGGCGGACTATGGCCAAGTCCTGCAGGCCAAGAGTAGTGGCGTTGGCTTCAACATACTCGTTCGTTGTGCCCTACTTGCCATGCGTGCCACTGTATTTGCAACAGACAGATACTTGGGGGGATGCTGAGGATGCCGGCCCGAGTCGAGGACTTAACAGAGGAGAAGAAGGTAGAAGGGCCTAAGCCTAGTCGATACCCAGAATGAGGAAATATGTACATCCATGTCCTACTTATATAGGTTAAGAAGCAACATGTGGAATAAGGAATGTGGGACAACAAGGTATGCAGAGCATGTGGTTATTGTCCACAACGAATAAAATTAGAACAAGGAATGCAAAGCGGGGATAGAACAATAAAAGACAGGATAATAGAATTGTGACTTGAGATGGGACAATAAGGAGTGGCCGAGTATAAAACAATGGGGTCTCGTCCGAGGATAATACAAGGACAAGAAGTCCCGAGGTGAAACGGACCGAGGAGTGCGGATGGCGGATGTGCTGAGCTGGGACCGGCGCACCAAGTGTTATGCAGGCGACGTGGGCACTTGGTCATGGATATAGGATGATTGCTCGGTCAGCACTGCCGGTGGATGGGTCTTGGTACGTGGACTTGACAATGTGCCAAGCATCATGAGTAGTTACAGATGACTTCACCTTCAATGCATCGTGAGAGGGTGGCTGCTGCATCTTACATCGTCAAAATCTTTCTCTACCACTACCTCAGCCATTCCCTGATCTTCCTCCTGCTCCTCCTTCTGTCCATACTCAATTGGATCCTTTTGTTCCTGCACCTGATCCAAGCCCTCGCCAACAACTAGCTGCAATTAATGCACATCTGGCTACATTGCAGATTGCTCAGCATCTGGTCCTTCTAGATAGGTGTCGACATACAAGAGCCCCTATAGCTCCTGTAAACTTACCAGAAATTCTATTAGGAATAGCAGGCATCGCTCAGTTACATGCTATGGCTCTGGCTCACCCAGTTATCCAGTCACGTCCTCCTTCTCTTCCTCGGATTGCATTAGCCTGACAGCCTGTGATTGAGAGAAATATACCAAGACATGATCTGAAACAAATGGATATCAAATGTCCAGATTGCAATGCATGACACTGGATGACAGAATGATTGACTGATTCTACCAACAATTCTCCAAAATTTGGAGTTTGTTGTCACTCAGGCAGAATATCCTTGCCGCTATTGTGTCAAGCCCGCAACACCGAGTACCAACTCACTCGGGAATACCGACCAACCGGCCCTCACCCGCATTATCTCGCACCACCGCGCGGCCTCGGCTCGGCACATCCGGTACATCGTATGGACCACTCCCCTCGTACACCCCCTTTCATTGTTCCTTCACCCCCTATCCACTCCTTTACCCGTTTCCCCCGAACAATATGACGGCCACTCATTGTCCTGGCCATTGCC
>QLPG01005787.1:0-11289 GCA_003314385.1 Gomphus sp. MG54
GTACCGGATGTACCGAGTCGAGGTCGCGCGGTGGTGCGAGATAATGCGGGTGAGGGTCGGTTGGTCGGTATTCCCGAGTAAGTCGGTACTCGGTGTTGCGGGCTTGACATTGAGCTTGAACTTGTATTTGGACTTGAATACTAGAGTCTAGACTTCCTGGACTTAGTTGTGAATTGGACTTGTAGACTGACTTAATACTTTAACTTGTGAACTTGTTATTACAGAGGTGAGCCAGAGGCCTTTATATACAAAAACCAAGCAATGATGCAAAATGATGCGAGAGGTTGGCTATGTCAGTTGAATGACAAAGCGTGAGAACAAAGTATTCAAAAGAGCAAACTATGGAGAAACTCTGGAGAAATAGTACAGCATCGAGGCTGTGCAAATAGAGGCTAGGGGCTATAATAGGGGGAGACTAACCAAAAAGGTAAGAATGATGAGTAATAACGAGAAAAGACTAACAGAATAGGAAACAGGTCTGAGTCAATCCAAGAAAAGGGAAAACATATAAAAGAAACCATAATGAAGTCCACCAATAAACTTCTAACAACCTTGTCTACTACTCCTGAGGGGCCTTAGGATGAGTCAGGGGACTGAGTCATCTTGGAGTGTTTCCAGGTCACAGGCAGCATATCTTCCACAATTTCTCCAGTATCCAATCCAAGGATAGGGGTCTGGGAGTAGGAGGACTAATGGGTATACGGTCGTGCACTCTCATTTTGTGTTTAAGAGTGAGTCAAATGGAGTGGGTGGGATAATCAGGATGGGATAGTGCCCTGAACTCTGCCTCATATTCCACTCTACTCCTATCACAATATGCTGGTCTAGACATCATTCCAAGAAATATGTATGGTTCTTGGCTTTCTGAGAAATAGACTGTATCCCCTATTGCATATGACTGAGTGTGGATTGGATGGGATCTTCTTCTGAGTGAGAAATGTGCTAGGGGAGGTATGCAAAGATCATTAATGATATGTTAATGGTTCTGCCTGGATCTGTGTATCCTGGGTATTGTAGCATTGTATGGGAATGAGCTCTGAAGAAGACATGATGACAAATTGGGAGTCTGAAGATTGGAGTACTGAATAGAATGGTTGGCTGTGTGATGTGACAACAGTAAAGGTGATATGGGATGAGCGCCATTAGAGTCTGATTTTGAACATGGTTAATATCAATTTCTTTACTGTCAGCGGTATGTGTCAGGGTTCAGTAATGCTGAAGGTGCTGGCAGGAGTCGGCCAAGTCCTGCAGGCCAGTAGTAGTGGCTTTGGCTTCAATGTGCTCATGTTTTGCACCCTACTCTCCATGCATGCCACCAATTTGGGACAGAAGAGGAACTCGGTAGAGTGATGAGGATGTCAGCCCAAGTACAGGACTTTAACAGTGAAGGTAAGGTCAAGAGGCATAAGCCTAGTCAAGTCCTGGCATGAGGAAGTATGTACATCCATGTGCTACTTATATAGTTTAAGAGGCGGGATGTGGAATAAGGAATGAAGAACAATAAGATATGCAGAGCATGTGGGTGTATTGTCCACAATGGTTAAGAATAGAATGGAGGAATGTAAATAAGGATAGAACAATGAAAATAGAATAATAGGAATGTGGCCAAGAATAGGACAATAGGGAGTGACTAACTATAAAACAATGGGACCATGGCCGAGGATAAAAAAATGATCAAAAGTCCTGAGGTAAGGCAGGCAGAGAGATAAGGAGTAGGTGGGGTGGTGTCAAGCTTCGGTAATGCTGAGGGATCAGACGGTGAGCAGCCAAGTCCTGCAGGCCAGTAGTAGTGGCTTTGGCTTCAACATACTCATACGTTGTACCCTACTCTCCATGTGTGCTACCAATTTGGGACAGAAGATGCACCTGGGAGAATGCCAAGAATGTCGGCCCAAGTAGAGGACTTGACAGAAGGAGGGAAGCAAAGGGGCCTAAGGCTAGTCAATACCCAGAATGAGGAAATATGTACATGCATGTCCTACTTATATAGGTTCAAGAAGCAACATGTGGAATAAGGAATGTGGGACAATAAGGTATGCAGAGCATGTGGGTATTGTCCACAACGAGTAAAATTAGAATGAAGAAATGTAAATGGGAATAGAACAATGGAAAATAGAATAATAGGAATGTGGCCAAGGATAGGACAATAGGGGGTGCCTGACTATAAAACAATGGTTGCCACTAAAGATAAAACAAGGACAGGAAGTCCCAAGGTGAGGTGGATCAGAGGATGAGGAGTAGGCATGGTGGGATTAATGGATGGTAAGTTGCATAGAGTATGTGAGGGGTAATAGATAAGGGATGTGGGTGGTGGATGTGCCGAACCGAGACCACATACCAAGTGACATGCATATGGCACAGACACTTGTGCGTGGATATAGGATGACGGCTCGGTTGGCACTGCTGAATTACTGGGTCTCAGTACATATACTTGACACCTCTCAGGAGTAGTGGACTAGGTTGTTAGATATTTATTGGTGGAATTTCTTATTGTTCCTTTTATATATTTTCCCTTATCTCAGCATGACTCAGACCTCTTTCCTATTCTGCTAGTCTTTTCTTGTTGTTACTTATCATCCTTCTCTATTTGGTGAGTATTTTCCTACCATAGTTGCTCATTCTTGATACCCTACCATTTCTCCAGAGTGTTTTTCATAATTTCCTCTTTATTATACTTTGTTCTTGTGCTTTATCATTCAATTAGCATAGCCAACCTCTTGCATCATTTCACATCATTGCTTCGTTTTTGTATATAAAGGCCTCTGGCTCACCTCTGTAATAACAATTTCTCAAGTTAAAGTCCTAAGTCAAGTCTCCAAGTCCAAGTCAAGACTAGGTCTTGAAACATCTAAACTCTAGCACCAGTCAATTTCAATTTCAAGACCTACATGTTCACATACTCATCACTCACATCTGTTAGTCTCATCATAGGTTAAGCTGTTGGAGAATGGGGAATTCTCTAACAGATATGAAGGGCCATCAGATCAGAGATCAGCATAAAGGATTCCAAACCTCTCTCACTCAGAAAATAATTCAACAAATCAGTCTAAAGTGACTACCAAAAAAAAATGATAAATTTTGGCTGGCCATTTAAGAGTGAATTACTCAAAGTAATTAACTCTTAAACCATCAAGCACTTCAAGCCTAAGAAAATCCTCCAAAAACACTTATACTTTTCGCTTATTTCTATTTTGGAGACACAAGGACCCACATCCTGGCACCAAACACTTACACATGGAAAATGGTGCCAAACTGCTGGCTCAAGACTGATTTGTACAACAAATTCCTTGGTTTATTTAATAACTATTACACATAAGGTCAGCCCAGAAGCTTGGCTCACTTACTATTAATATTTTGTGACTTGAACAGTCACAAGACTACCAGCTGTGGGAATATGACTCATTAATGACTATAGGGTAGCTCATTAATGACTATAGGGTAATTCATTAGTGACTACAGGGTGACTCATGACTGTCACAGGCTTCTAGGACTTTCCATTCCTTTCCATACCCTTCCACTAATTTCAGGAAAGCCTTGCCTTATTGGGGAGTTACATAATTAGCATAGAATTAGTATAAATAGAGACTAGTTCTGTAGCCTAAAATCAATCTTATCTTCACCCATAATCTGCTGGATTATCTAGTGCTGCCAGCACTCTCTTAAGTAGGTCGCCAACCACTAAGACTTATCAAGAGGTTTGTTCATGGAATAGATCTCGACCCTTCTATGTGGTGCAAGGTTTCTTACTGTTAGGCACCGGTACTGCTGACAATACATGGGCCAAGCATTATAGTAATAGTGCTGGCTTCATGTTAAGTCCACATGTCAGGTGCTTAGCTAGTACTTCCGAAAGGGCTATCCGGGTTAGCGTGGAGGTCCATGTCAGCATGGAGGTCCGTAATGGGGCTGAGGACCGAAGGCAGAAGTCGGACAGACTACGGATGGAGGCAGAAGCGCCGGGAACTTAGGGTCAGTCGTGGATTGGTTCAATCCAGTCGCTGAGGTGTTCGAGGTCGAAGGGACTTACCTTCAACTTATGTGTTGTGCCCTCCTCGATCATCTGTCTCTAATTTCGGAAAGGAGATGGGAGTTTACTGGAAATGAATTGGAAACTAGGTGGTAGACTAAGTTGATATTCATACTAGCGAACAGTCCAGTCAACTGGAAGACTATATACATGCGACTATCCTTGTACCATCTTTGCTGGTCATAAAACAAGGAGAAAGGGAGTACAAGGGGTCAATATAAAAGAGAAAACAAGGGAGTGAGGTACGCAATGGCCCTGTGCGTCGGTTATCAAAGTATTGAGTCTTCAGTCAGAGATGGACTTGGGGATGGTGTCTTGGTCATGACGGGAACAGGGGTGAGAACACGGTTTCTTGGTTGGACTTGTCGGGAACGGGAGCGGGAACAGGAACTATGGAAAACAATCCTTCGTCTTTTCAGTCGGAAAGGTCTCGGAACAGAGGTGGGTGGTTGTGGGGGTTAGTGTGGGTTGCTGAAAGCATGGGTGTTAAGTCCGCGTGTCAGGCGCTTAGCTAGTACTTCCGAAGGGGGTTTCCGGGTTAGTGCGAAGGTCCGTAACGGGGCCGAAGACCGAGATCGGGGTCGGACGGACTACGGACGGAGACGGAGGTGCCGGGAGTTTAGGGTAGGTCGCGGAATAGATCAATCCGGTCACTGAGGTGTTCGAGGTCGAAGGGACTTGGCTTCAACTTATGTGTTGCGCCCTCCTCGATCGTCTGTCCCTAATTTCGGAAGGGATGGGGGAGTTTACCGGAAGTGAATCGGAAACTGGGGGGGAACTAATTCGATATTCGTACTAGCGAACAGTCCAGTCGACTGTGAGACTATATACATGTAACGCTCTTTGTACTATCTTTAGCCGGTCATAAAACAAGGAGAGAGATAGTACAAGGGGTTAATATACGAAAGAGAACAAGGGAGTGAGATACGCGGTAGTCTTGCGCGTCAGTTATCAAAGTATTGAGTCCTCGGTTGGGAGCGGACTCGGGAACGGTGTCTTGGTCGGACACGGAAACGCTGTGTCTCGGACGGACGTGACGGGAACGGGATCCACGGAAAACAGTCTTTCGTTCTTTCGGTCGGAAAGGTCTCGGAAACGGTGTGGGTGGTTGTGGGGGTTACTGTGGGTTTGTTTGAGGGCATGGGCTATAACAATGGGCTATAACAGTATCCCCTCTCACTAGGACCGAGCCCTTGAGGTCCTAAGCTTGTCTTGCCGTGAATAGGGCGGAAAAGGACGTGGGAATGTTTTTAGGCATTTGCACATAATGGGCGTTCTCCGAGCGCCCGTTTGATCCTTCGTATATAAGGGGTTTTTCTTTTTATTGTCATTTTCCCTCTTTGATTCCTCCCCATGTCGGACTTCATACGGGATGTTGCGGGGGATGTGTCGGAGGAGATGCATATCCTGAAAGCCCAGTACAAGGAACAGGTCCGTCTTCTGGAGGCAAAGCAGTCCCGGCAGGTGGAGGCCGCCCGGCAGGCTGAGGCAGAACAGAAGGCTGAGGCTCTGAGGTTGGCGGAGGAACAGCGGCTGAAGGAGGTAGAGGAGCAGCGACTGAAGGAGGTAGAGGAGCAGCGGCTGAAGGAGGCGGAGGAGTAGTGGCTGAAGGAGGTAGAGGAGCAGTGGCTGAAGGAGGAGGAGGAGAAGAAGGAGAAAGAAAAGGCCCGTGCCATTGAACAAGAGGCATTGCTACTGGAGCATGCCCTTTTACTTGCGCAAGAAAATGACAGTTCGGAGGAGGACGAGAACGAGCCGATTTTTGGGGGTTCCGAAGATTCTGTGTCGGACCACTGTTTGTCCGTGGGTCAGGAAACCATCCCGTCACCGTCCAGGGGGCATTCCGGGGGTCAATATCGTTTGGTACCCGTGGTCGGACCCGGTTCTGCTGCATTGAACGCGGACCGGAAATGTCGAGAGTGCAAGGAGGAGGGGGCTCATATCTCCACGGTGCAGAAGGCCCTCGAAAACCAAGTGGTCTGTAATGTGCGGGAGGTCAGAAGGGAGGTGGGTCTCGGACCCTTTGAATCCAGTCGTCGGGCATTGACTCAGTATTGTCCCGATTTGTATCAGACCGTCGCTCCTGAGCATTCCTTGTACCTGAGGATGGAGCCCTGCGACCTATGTCGCAAGCGAGAAAAACGGTGCGAGTGGACGACATCGGCGAAAACCTGTGTCCCCTGCCGGGCCAGTTGGGTGCGGTGTGAGGTGGACGGAGTGCCGGTTGTCCAAGGGATGGCTACAAAGAAGCAGGGGTGGGAGGAGAAGGATGTTTTTGAGGCGTCCTCTTCTAAGAGGTCTAGGGTGGATGTGGTGATTTCTCCTCCCTCAAAGGTTGGCTGTGCGGAAATCGTGGCCATCCTGGGGTTGATCCAGGAAGCTCTGATCGGTATGGACGCCCGTCTTTGGGCTCTGGGAGCAGACGTCAAGAGGCTGTCCGAAGCTTCTGAGATGCAGAATGCTATCCACACCAACAATCGGGACCATCCGAAGTGGAACTGTCGGTGCGGCGGTCTTGCTCCAGCTCCTCATGTGACGGGGGATCGGACGGAATCGGATCCGAGTGTGGTGGATGTGACGCCCAAGGTGGGGCGGTCAGTTAACCCGGTCGACCTGGTGTCGGGGCCAAGTAAGGAAGGAAAGGGCAAGGGGGTGGACTTGTTCCAACATTACGATCCTTCCGATCCCGATATTAATCATTCTGTTTTCTACGGCGATGACTAGTTTGTTCGTAATTGTTTGAAAATATCAATAATGGTCATGGCTGAATTTGTGGTGGCCTCGGTCATGGTTGTTGTGGTGTTGTCGCTAGGACGGGGTTGGGAAAAAACTCGGGGGTGTCCTGCAAAAATGCGAGTTTTGGTAGTAACCGTGTCAAGGTTTTTTCTTTAGTGAATTTATCATGTTATCAACAAGGGTCTAGGCTAAGCAAGAGATCTACAAATGGTACCGCTTGTCTAAGGGGCGGTATGGTTTTTGAGGGTCATGATTTCCTGAGTGGAAATTTCTCGGGGGTCGAATTTGAGTGCTACGGCTCAGGTACCAAGAGTCATTTTGGACATAGGCTAAACAAAGTAGTACTCAATGCCCTATCGATTGTTGGATCGTGGTGGGTGAGCGTGTGGTGTCCGGTAACTAGAATCTGACGGATTTTCAGAGGGTCACGGTTGAAACTTATCGACGGGTGGTCACGGTTGTTTCAGGAACTGAAGAGAGTGGATGTGTTGTTTGTTTTGCTCTGTGGGCGCTGTTGACTTGTTCAACGCGAACAACTGGCGCTGGAGCCGGGGGCCTGTGCCTAATCTTTGGATTCTGAGGCATCCAATGCTTCGGATTCCTCCTCGACTTCTTCTGCTATGGCGGCTGTGTGTCCTTGGGTGACCGTGGTAGGGGATCTCAGGCATTCTTTGGCTGTGTGACCCGATCTACTGCAGAAGAGGCAGAGGTTTTGTTCAAATCAGCATTGGCATTCTTGAGGTATAAGTTTTCCGTCTTTCCCTAATCTGGATGATAGGTCCGTGGTAGTCCTGCTGCCACTGGATGGGGTCTCGGATTGGCCTACATTGGCCATCTTATTGCCCATGTTAGGGGCGGGGTACGTGTTCACGGAGGTTCTTCCTCTATCATATGGGCAGTCAAAGTTCCGGTTTGAGGCAGATTCTCTGGCAACTTCTGATCGACGTTCCCAGTAGCAGGCATCAATGGACTGGGATAGGAGGCAGAGTTGAAGTAGGGAATGCGGTTTCCCTACTCTAGAGATCTCGTCCTTGTTTCTCCTGAGAAGTCCGTTGTAGAATTGCCAACGGAGTGTGGTGTTGCCCCAGTGGACGCGGGTGGCTAGTCGGTTGAATTCGACTACATAAATCGTGATGCGCTGGTTGTCGCGCATGCGGAGGTTTTCGAGCTCCACTTCGGCCTCTCCTTCTAGGTCATGGGGTCCAAAGTTGGTCTTGAGTTCAGAAACGAACTCGTCATAGTCGTAGAGCCAGTCTGGCTCGTCGGGGGTGGTGAGGGCTGGTTCAAACCTGTTATAGCCCATACCTTCAACAACCCCCACAACCACCCCTCCTTATTCCAAGACCTTTCTGACCCAAAGGACGAAGGATTGTTTTCCATAATCTCCGTTCCCGACAAGTCCGACCCAGAGTCCACTTTCCACTTCCGATCCCATCGCGACCGAGACACCACCTCCGAGTCCGTCCCCGACCGAGACTCAATACTTTGATAACCGACGCGCAGGACTATCACGTACCTCGCTCCCTTGTTCTCTCTTTTATATTGACCCCCTTGTACTTCCTTTTCCCTTGTTTTATTACCGGCAAAAGATAGTACAAAGACAGTCGCATGTATATAGTCTACCAGTCGACTAGACTGTTTGCCAGTACGAATATCATCTTAGTCCACCGTATTCCGACTCACTCCGGTGAAGCTCCCGTCTCCTCTCTGAAATTAGGGACAGACGATCGAGGAGGGCGCAACGCATAAGTTGAAGCCAAGTCCCTTCGACCTCGAACATCTCAGTGACCGGATTGAACTATTCCGCGACCTACCCTAAGTTTCCGGCGCCTCTGTCCCCGTCCGTAGTCCATCTGACTTCCGTCTCGGTCATCGGCCCCGTTACGGACCTTTGCACTAACCCGGAAAACCCCTTCGGAAGTACTAGCTAAGCGCCTGACATGTGGACTTAACAAAACCAATCCAGGGTGGTACCGGTCAGGTACGATAACACATAGGTTACCTTGGCGCTGTCGGAGTCGAAAGCGTCAGGGCGGTCACGGAAGTTCAGCATACACTGCACTAAAAAGGCTTGTAGTTTCCTCAAATTGGATCCGTCGAAGGGATTCGGGTCTCGAACCTTGGAGGCATGGGGGGCTGATCTTCTAGGAGAGGCCAGATTGCTTGCTAACATGGCAATGGCCTGAGTGAGGTCGGGCACATTGTTTGGCCCTATAGCAGGGGCTCCTCCCAGCGGTGGAGGGGGTGGTGCTGTGGCGGGTGGTATGAAGTGGGGCTGGGCAATGGGTGGCGGTGCAGCGGGTGGTGGTACAGCGGGGGGTGGTGCAACGAATGGTGGTGCGGCCTGTGGGGGGGCGGCACGTGGTGGTGGTGCGAACAGTGGTGGTACAAAAGGAGGAGATGTGAGGTATGGGGGTACCGTGGATGATGATCCGGATGTGGTCAGTACTGCTGAGGATGATCCTGAACTGGAGGGGGCATCTCCGGGGTTAAAATTGACTATCAAAAAAATATAATTAAATTTGACTGGCCATTTAAGAGTGAATTACTCAAGGTAATTAACTCTTAAACTATCAAGCTCTTCAAAGCTCAAGGAAATACTCCAAAAACACTTATAATTTTCGCTTATTTCTATTTGGACCCACAAGGACCCATATCCAGGCACCAAACACTTATACACAGAAAATGGCACCAAACTGCTAGCTCAAGCTCTCAAGACTAAATTGTACAACAAATTCCTGGGCTTAGGTAATAGCTATTACACATTAGGTCAGCCCAGAAGCTTGGCTCACTTACTATCAATATTAGGGAATAGCATGGGTTAGGCTAACCTGCATGGGTCACTGGGTTAGGTGCCCCTGGGTTTGGGTGTGGGTTAAGCTGAGAGCACCCGTGACCCCGCCCAACCCGCCCCCTCAACTATGTATGCATGCGCATGTACACATATGACACAACCGCACTGTATGCACATGCATATGACACACATGTGCCAACATGAATGCGCCGTACGCGCATGTGCTGACACCAATGCACTATACGTGCATATGCCAATACCAACATGCCAACACCAATGCACCAATACCAATGCACCAATGCCAACATGCTGTCCATGCACACACCGATACCAATGCACCGTACGTGCATGAGTAACACACATGCATGTGGCATGTTCATGTCATATGGCGTGTTCATATTGTATGGCATGTTCATGTTATACAGTGTGTTCATGTTGTATGGCATGTTCATGTTGTACGGTACATTTGTGTTGTACGGTGCATTCATGTTGTACGGTGCATTCATATTGTATGGCATGTTCATGTCATATGGCACATTCATGTCGTATGGCATGTTCATGTCATATGTCGTATGCGTGTAAGGCACATTCATATCATATGGTGCGTTCATGTCGTACATCACATGCACATATGGCGCATTTGTGTTGCATGTCGCATATGCATATGGCACGTTTGCATCAGCATGTGTGGGTGCAGTGCACACCTGACACCCGTCGACCCATGGGAAAAAACCCATGGGTTGACAGGTTTGGGTTTCCCATGGGTCGGGTGTGGGTCACCCACATTTGACCCATGGGTGACCCATGCTGTTCCCTAGCCAAGGCCCTCTCTAAACAATTCTTTTTGGACGTCAACCCAGACAGGCATTCACTTGCGATTCATCTTGTCAGAGAACCTGATTAGGCTTTCTTCACACCAAAGTTTTGTCATCGTTCTTGGGTTACCTCATACAGTAGGGGACAAAACCATTCAAGCATTTTGAACATTTGTGTTGTACTGTAAATAACGGAAGGATTACATAATCAAGAAATATGACGTAATTAGTGGAGATAGCCCTGCTTCTGAACTTGTGGTCACAATCAAGATAATTACATAACTCTCAATATTCATTGAGATATTAATCATTTTTAAAAAATGAAGCATTTGAATAGTTTTGTCCCTCACATTTTTAAACAAGAAATGGTATATATCAGTACTTGGTAAAGCCCCTATTTGCTCTCATCACTGCCTGCACCCTTCTAGGCATGCTCTCAATCAACTTCTGACACACCTCTAGTTCTATCTTCTTCCATTCCACTCCAATCCTCTCTCATAGCTCATGCACTCTACTAAAGGGGTGTTCATTGTTAGAAAGGCACTTTTTAACAATAGTCCAGAGGTGTTCAATGGGGTTTAGGTCAGGGGACTAAGCCAGCCACTTTATGACCTCATAGCCATGGTCAGAAAACCACTCCGTGGCCTTCTTGCATGTATGCTTAGGGTCATTATCCTGTTGAAAAATAATGTCAGTAGAATCTTTACCATAATACTCCAGGATAGCCTGAAGCTCATCATCTAAAATCTGCCTGTACAACTCCCCATCCATCCTTCCATCAATTTTGGCAGCATAGCCAGGTCCTTCTCACAACATACAACCCCATACCATCACAGAACCTCCACCAAACTTCAGTGTTCCCTGTCAAGTCCACGTACCGAGACCCATCCGCCGGCAGTGCCGACCGAGCAATTACT
>QLPG01005788.1:0-13535 GCA_003314385.1 Gomphus sp. MG54
CCTTTTAAGTCTCTATATTGTTTCAACGGCATCTGCAAACAAAATTGAATCATCACAGAAAACTGGAACAACCCATCACAGCTGAAATAATGAATAAACCTTACCCAAACTTTGCGATCCCGCTGGAGCCATGTTCTCTATCTCTCCCAAATTCCTCCCGGCCCATGGATACTCATCGAGGTCAATCCGGTCTGTATTGGAAGCGGGGAGATCCTCGAGTTCAATTTCATTCAACGAAGGGAATCCAGTATCAATTGACTCGGTGATGTTCCGGTCACCGAATTCGTCCATAATGGCATTATGCACCCGTCATGTAGCTGCATGGAAGCTGCCAATGGGATGAGAGGAAGAGTGGGTGGTCCCATTAGGATGGGAATGCTTCTCTTAGAGGTCCAAATGAATTCGACAGATGATAATGGTAGAAAGGCTATATGAGGTATCAGGCAAGTCACCCAAGTAGTCGGATTTCAGGGCTATTACCTGTCCTGCAGTGGAGTAAGAATCTCGCCCAGAGTAGGCTATTGACATTTGATTAATTCGTCATTTGCACCAGTTATATCCAATGAATCATTTACTCTTAAGACCTGTCATAATCACTACTCAGCCAACTTCATGCAGGATTTTATTGAGAGATACCTTGTTTGTGATGGTTGCTGTTAAGGTTACTGTGAGCACGAACCTGACTGTGGATCAGATGTAGGTTTGTAATAACAAGTAAATATTAGATACCCATATCGTAGCACACCTTTCTAATAATTAGCAACATTGTATTATACAACCGAGAAACATACTTTGCTCAACGAACACGTGAGTTAGTGACTGGGCAGGCAATTCTCTCAACACTCTTAACTCCCTCAAGGTTCCCAGGGAATTGGAAAGCGTCACTGCAACGACAACTGTGTCGAAAAGGATGAGTATGCCATCCTCAATAGTGGCCACTAGAGAATGCATAAGCAAGAAACATGATTGAACCGAAGGAAGCTTCACATCTGAAAATCATGTGAATAGACAGATATGTGAAGAAATACAATCGACATAACTCACAAGGCAAACATTTTCAAATCTATATCAGTTGGTGCACAGTGGTTTATTTTTGCAAAAGCCTATGCAGTGCAGATCAAGTTTTATTAGGCATCACAAAGTGAGAGCATGCAATATATACCAAGTAACACCCAATAATGCCAATAAGTAAAAGACCAAGCACCAACGCAACCAGTCTCTTAATCTTCGAGACGGCATATGCCCGTGCCATCAAAAGCCCTGGTAGAATAGATAAGTAAATTTGTGACTGGAAAATTAGAGCCATTGTCACCTTGGACTCCAAGAAGGGGTAGAAAAGCAATACTCTCAATACTGTGGACTAAGTCATTACATGGACTGTGTTGACATTTGATTCTGTGTTAAACATCATGAGAGTCTTACTAGACCCATATGAATGTCAATTCTTTGCGATCCATGGCACAGAACTACTCACCTTGATGGATAGATTTGGGAAACTGTCAATTATTGAGAGCAACATGAAGAAGATGACCCCTGGATAGCGAGCCAAAATATACAGGACTGATCCTAATCTAAGCTTCTTCTTCCAGATATGTTTTCTCTCATAACGGAACGTGAGGAGTGTGTCATAAACCAAGAGTGCTATTTGAAATAGTGAGATCACAACGAGGTCCACATAAAATTACTACTGAGCTTACCCAACCCAGCAATCGACGAATAGTTCTGAGCCAAACTGTCCGGATCATAAATTTCCTCGAATCCGATCAGTTTAGGGTACCCACGCATCTGTTGCCTGCTGTATTAAGACTTGACTACTCCCTTGAGAGGACATCTGGTGAATGAATGTCGAGAAGGACTGGATCGTGTGTTGGAATGAGACGCGGATGGATAGAGGCAGAATGTGCAAGCTTTATGAGAGTCATGACTGGGTAAAGGGGAAATATGTTGGTGAAACCAAGATAGTATCTCTGCTACGATTTCGCTTGATGGTAAATGATATGTAGAGACAGCAGCGCGATAGAAGTGATTCATGAAACTTGATATCAAGTAATTGAAATAGCCTTCCAACGAACATCGATTCTTCTGCCTAGTGGCAGAGCTCCGATCTGAATCTAACAAACTTAAACCATCTTCGCGAACAAGCTATTGTACGAATTCAGGATAGGATTCCCTGAATGTGCAAGGACGCCTTCCCCTAACGATCGACAAAAATGAAACATTAGACGGCGCGAGAAGCTTGAACCGTGTGCTACTAAAAAACCAGTGGCACTCAATCCGTAGCCATAGCCGCATACCTCAGTTCACCGGTCAATTCAACTCACCTCATCCTCGTGGTTCGTGATACATGTCTGAAGGAGTAAGCCAGACAACAGTTTCATCAATCGGTTGGCACCTCACCACGTTCGTTTTAAGTAGCTTCTCCATGTGATGGTTAATTTTGCTCCAACAGATTATACCTTTGTTGTAGGCACATAGTGTATATATCTCATTCTCTTGACCGGAGCTGAGATATGCATTTACCTCAAGCATCTCGCGCCGCGTGACATGGCACTTTTTGTTGGGAATTGTGAGAAAGGGGTTAATACATGTTGGGCGAATCCTATTTTGGTTTTCTCCAATAGGGGGTTCTCGAAAGGGATTTGAGCTTGTTTTCTTGCATGAGGTTAGAGATTGGAACTCAGTCACGATGCGGAAGTTCCTGTTCTTGCTGAATTTAGGCGGGGTGCAAAAGGCGCCGAGCAGGATGAATGCTTTCTTGGGTGTCGATATGGAATGGTGCGAGTGCATGCAGCGGGAGGGAAGGTCAAAGTGAGCTAGGGCTGGTACAGCGGAGGGGTCTGAGGTTGCAACAAATGGCACGCCTGGTGGCCACGGTCCGAACGGTCCAGAAGGCGATGTAGCCGAGGCGCGTCGCGCGCACTATCATGACCTCTGTCAATGGGGAAAGCGGCGTTTGAACGGGGTTGGTTCCAGGTCGTGTCCCGGTGCTGCAAGTCTGAGCGCTTTTCGACGCGTTTTTCGATGCGCGCCGCGTGGAGGCTCCTCCACTCACCCAGCAGGCTCTCGCCCAGGCCCAACACCGCACAATGTGTCTGATTCGCGCTCGTGTACTCTTGTAGACCAATCTGAAGGTATGTTCTCGGGTGAGCTTACTATCTAGAAAATCTTGCCATCGAAAATCAACATGGTCATGTGCCCACCGATTGATGCAACTGTCATTTGGCTTACTCCGTCAGACATCTATCACGAGAAACTAGGATGAGATGATTCAAAATGACCAGTGAACCCTGGTATACGGCCGGATTGAGCGTCACTGGTTCATTGGTAATAGGCGGTTCAAGTTTCTCACACCGTCTAATGTGCCACTTTTTGTTGAGCATCAGGGTCGTAGTGACATGGAAGCGTGCGTTTGACAATTGATATAGTGAGTTGTCGGTGTGTAACCTGCGTCGTGGTTAACGGTGAGTCTCTTAATCCATTCCCGTGGCCTTGGGACATGGCGGAACTCACCATCTATATGATCAAGCGAAGACGGCGGCGGCGACTATACGCGTTTGTCAATCCATGTCGGTTAACGGTGAGTTACACTCGATTGTTTGTCGGCATGGTGTTGCGCAACGGTGTTCGACCGATGTGTATCAGGTGGGTGCGTACCTATTCGGTCAAGAAAGAGAGAATGTGCGTTTCAATGTGCGCAGAGCAATGAACTGCGCAACGTGGACGCGGTCGAGTTGTTAGTGCGGGGAATCGTAGCGGCCCTGGCAAGAGGTGAACTGAGTGTGTAACACTCGTGGGTGCAGGGAACCGTAGAAATGGTCTGCGATGAGTGCGGGGAATTGCATGTACTACGGACGCGAGTTTGCAGGAGCAATTTGGTCACGTTGTCGTCGATCTCGCCATTTCGCTGGTGCCAGGTACTTGAAGCGTGGTGTCAACACGGAAGTACACATGAAACAATAGATTGCACCTTTCATACTGACCCGAATTTCAGGGGATTGTCGGTAATGAAGTGGAGACGGAATAGCACTTTGAAATTCCCTAACTTTTTAATATAGATGTACTGTTAAAACAAATTGAGATCACGCTTTGCTTTTGTCTATCAGTCTGAATTGAGGGAGATTCAAGTTTATTGTTGTGGTCTCCCCAAATTGACAGACAAGTCTGTATAAAACTTTACTATACACTCCAGGCTCTTAATCTTGTCATATACAGTTCCTGCTGAAATCTCGGAGAAGATTGATGGAGAGCTAGAGGTAGCGACAGGAACAAACACGAGGACGTACCTATCGTGAAACGGGGTGTCAGAAGTGGGCATGCATTGCACAGCAACCAGAACGAAAGTCATGTTGTGATGTGCAGAACGGGACTTTATACTTATACATGTCGCGCTAGCGAAAACGATCGAAAAACTATCTAGTGCGACATGGTGACGCTTCGGGTGAAAAAGCTCATATTACAACAATGTGCAACTTGATGACTTGCTTGATTTCCAAGCCTTTGACTCTCCTTGTTACTCCAGCTGAACCTCTAAACTCTCGGACCAATTGATCGCCTTAAGAAACAGCCTACATAAGATAAAATTCGGTGACTTCTTTAGTATAAATTACAGTAACCACAGTATAATCACAAACAACCATCTACATCAAATGATCACTCGGTACAATCATAATTATATGTATTCTTTGACGACATCCTGAGCTCCCAGCGAATACTACCATCTGATTCTCCAATATATGAACGTTGATGTCCTTTTCAATCTCAATTTGTTTCAGTGGCATCTGTAAACAAAATTGAGTCATCACAGAGAACTGGAGCAACCCACCACAGCTGAAATAACGAACAAAGCTTACCCGCATTTTGCGATCCCCCTGGAGCCATGTTCTCTATCTCTCCCAAACTCCTCCCGGCCCATGGATACTCATCGAGGTCAATCCGATCTGTATTGGAAGCGGGGATATCCTCGAGCGCAATTTCATTCGACGAGGGGAATCCAGTGTCAATTGACTCGGTGATGTTCCGGTCACCAAATTCGTCCATAATGGCATTATGCATCCGTCGTGTAGCTGCATGGAAGCTGCCAATGGGATGAGGGGAAGAGTGGGTGGTGCTATTAGGATGGGAATGCTTCTCTTGGAGGTCCAAATGAATTCGACAGATGATGATGGTAGACAGGCTATATGAGGTATCAGTCAAGTTACCCAAATAGTCATATTTCAGGGCTCTTACCTGTTCTGGAGAGGAATAAGAATGTCGCCAAGAGTAGGCTATTGACATTTCATTAGTTCGTTATTTGCAGCATTTATATCCAATGAATCATTTACTCTTAAGACCTGTCATAATCAATACTCAGCCAACTTTATGCAACATTTTCTTGGGAAATACCTTGTTTAGGATGGTTGCTGTTAAGGTTACTGTGAGCACGAACCTGACTGTGGATTAGATGCGGATTTGGAATAACAAAAATTAGGTACCCATATCGTAGCACACCTTTATAATAATTAGCCATGATATATTATACCACTAAGATTCATACTTTGCTCAACGAACACCTGAGTTAGTGACTTGGTGTGCAATTCTCTCAATTCTCTCAACTCCCTCAAGTGTCCCAGGGAATTCGAAAGGGTCATTGCAAAGACAACTGTGTCAAAAAGGATGAGCAATGTATTCTCAATAGCGTTCACTAGACAATGTATAAGCATTTTCTACAGAATTGAAACAAAGGAAGCTTCACTTCTGAAAATCGTGTGAATAGACATGTGATGTGAAGGAATACAACCAACATAACTCACAAGCTAATCTTGATCCTGTCCATCTCAGTTAGTGCACAGTTGTTTATTTTTGCATAAAACTATGCAGTGCAGATCAAGTGTTATTAGTCATCACAAAGTGAGAGCATGCAATACATACCAAGTAACACACAATAATGCCAATAAGTAAAAGACCAAGCACCAAAGCAGTCAGTCTCTTAAGCTTCGAGACGGCATATGCCCGTGCAAATAACAGCCCTGGTAGAATAGATAAATAAATTTGAGAATGGAACATTCGAGCCATTGTCACCTTGGACTCCAAGAAGGGCTAGAATAGCAATACTAGTAATAAAGTAAGCTAAGTGATTACATGCACTGGGTTGACATTAGATTCTGTGTTAAACATCATCAGAGTCTTACTGGACCGACATGAATGTGAACTCTTTGTGATCCTTGGCATAGTACTACTCACCTTGATGGATAGATTTGGGACGAAAATGGTAATTATTGAGAGGATCATGAGGCTGATGACCTGTCCATAGCGAGCCAAAATATACAGGACTGATCCTAATCTAAGCTTCTTCCTCCACGTATGTTTTCTCTCATAACGGAATGTGAGCAGTGTGTCATAAACCAAGAGTGCTATTTCAAATAGTGAGATCACAACAAGGTCCACATAAAATTACTACTGAGCTTACTCAACGCAGCAATCAAAGAATAGTTCTCAGCCAAACTGTCCGGCTCATAAATTTCCTCGAATCCGAACAGTTTAGGGTACTCACAGATCTGTCTCCTGCTGGATTAAGACTCGATTACTCCCTTGAGAGGACATCTGGTCACTGAATGTTGAGAAGGACTGGATCGTGGTAGAGGCAGAATGTGCAACCTTTATGAGATTTGTGCCTGGGTGAAAGGAATGGATGACATTGAAACCAACTCAGATACTATCTCTAGTACGGTAGTACGGTACACCCGATATGAGGCAACATCGTAATAGAGGTCACTTCTCAACAAAGACAGTATCTCTGGCACGGTACACTGGATGATATGTAGGGGCAACGTTGTAATAAAGGATATTTACCAACGAAGTCAGTATCTCGGCCGCGGTACACTGGATGATATATGTAGTGGTAGCAGTGGAATAGAGGCCATATATGTAAGATGATAACAAGCGCAAGAATCTTCCGCGTCTAAGTTCCAATCTTTGGGATCATGCAAGAAAACAATCTCAAATCTCTTTCGAGGACACCTTATGGGAGAAAACCAAAATAGGATTCGCTCACCATGTGTCAACCCTCCTCCAAATCCTCAGCAAAAGTGCCATATCACATATCACGCGGTGCGAGAAGCTTGAGCTGTTAAGGGGGTACGCAGCTAGAGCAATGTATGTCTCAGCCCCGGCCAAGAGACACTATGTGCTTAAAAAAATGAATAGTGAGTGGGACGAAGATTAACCATTATAAGTTACTTCCCTGGATATAGGCGGGGTTCGAAACATGCCGGGCGCGACGAATACTTTCTTGGGATTAATGTGCCTCTGTCAACGTGGCCATGACGCAATTTTCAGGAGGACCTGATTTAGACAAACTTGAATACTATTATGACATAATATCTGGGTCTTATCTGCAGGTCCTGCTTTCACGTTCAACGTTCAACTACTTCGCATAGTATACAGGATAACCTTCTCAACGGACCTTCTTTCTAATCGATATAGTCCACTCTTTCCAGATGTATCACTGTACCTCTCTCACTTGTTCAGATAGATCCATACATCATTTCACTCCTCTGGCAATTATGTCAGAACTGGATTGTAGACTCATCCATGTTGCGCTAGCTATGAAAACGATCGGAGAAGGGAAAACTCTTTAGCGTAACATGTGAAGGTGTTACCGCTTCCGGTGCCAAAAGTCACTTGAAATGTGCTGCAACAATGTGCAACTTGGCGAGTTGCTTGGTTTAACAAGCTTTGACTTTTCTTATTTCTCCAGCTCACGTTTGATTTATTCCGCGAGAGAAATACTTTGTTCTCCTTTTGTGTTTATTAAATTCTCGAACCAGTTGATCACCTTAAGAAAGCGCCTATATAAAATAAAATTGTGTGGCTTCTTTAGTATAAATTACAGTAATCACAGTAAAATCACAAATAACTATCTACACCAAATGATCTGTAGGCACAATGATAATTGTATATATTCTAGGACGACATCCTGGGCTCCAAGTGAATACTATCATGCTACTTCTGGTTCCCAATATATGAAAGTCAATGTCCTTTTCAATCTCTATATTGGTTCAACAGCATCTGCAAACAAAATTGAATCATCATAGAGAACTGGAACAACATGCCACAGGTGAAATAACGAATAAAGCTTACCTGCATTTTGCGATCCCGCTGGAGCCATGTTCTCTATCTCTCCCAAACTCCTCCAGGCCCATGGATACTCATCGAGGTCAATCCGGTCTGTATTGGAAGCGGGGAGATCCTCGAGCTCAATTTCATTCGACGAGGGGAATCCAGTGTCAATTGACTCGGTGATGTTCCGGTCACCGAATTCGTCCATAATGGCATTATGCATCCGTCGTGTAGCTGCATGGAAGCTGCCCATGGGATGAGAGGCAGAGTGGGTGGTGCTATTAGGATGGGAATGCTTCTCTTGGAGGTCCAAATGAATTTGACAGATGATAATGATAGAAAGGCTATATCATGCATCAGTCAAGTCAGCCAAACAGCCATATTTCAGAGCCCTTACCTGGCCTGCAGAGGAGCAACAATGTTTCCAAGAGTAGGCCATTAACATTTCATTAATTTGTTATGTGCACCAGTTATATCCAATGAATCAGTTACTCTTAAGACCTGTCATGATCACTACTAAGCCAAAGTTATGCAAGATCTTATTGAGAAATACATTGTTTGTGATGGTTGCTGTTAAGGTTACTGTGAGAACAAACATGATTGTGGATTAGATTAAGATTTGGAACAACAATTGAAAATTAGATACCCATATTGTAGCACACATTAATAATAATTAGCCACAACATATCATACAACTTAGAAACATACTTTGCTCAATGAACACCTGAGTGAGTGACTTGGTGTGCAATTCTCTCAACTCCCTCAACTCCCTCAAGTGTCCAAGGGAATTGGAAATGGACATTGCAACCACAACTGTGTCGAAAAGGATAAGCAACACATCCTGAATAGTGGCCACTGGAGAATGAATAAGCATAAAACAGAATTGAAACAAAGGAAGCTTCACTTCTGAAAATCATGTGAATAGACATGTGATGTGAAAGGAATACAATCGACATAACTCACAAGTTAATATTGTTTAAGTTGGTGCACAGTTGTTTGCCGTTACAATAAACTATGCAGTCCCGAACAAGTTTTATTAGTCATCACAAAGTGAGAGCATGACATACTAAGGAACACCCAGCAGTGCCAAGAAACAAAACACTAAGCCCTAAAGCAGTCAGTCACTTAAGCTTCTGTTGAAATCCTAAGGCAGTCTGGCATAGTGTTTCAATAAAAGCGAGTAATCTACAGTTCGAAGTAAGTGACTAAGGACCACTGACTTCGAACTCAGCTGACTGTACAGTGTGAGTGCAAATGGTAACAAATAAACAAGATAGGATAGGGTTGCGAGTTATTCTTTTAACACCCCCCCTAATGAGACAACTCCTGGATCCCCCAAAAGAAAAGAAAGAAAGAAAGCTACACTTTTAATCCTAGGAGCATCAGGAATTTGTCTACTTTGATGTGTGGTAGTGCCTTTGTAAGGATGTCTGTGACCTGGTCATTGGTGGATATGTAGATAGGTGAAATGACCTTTGCTTCTACTTGATCCCATGGCCAAAAGAACTTGAGATCTAGGTGTTTCATCCTCCCATGATGTTCTGGGTTTTTGAAACTGTGAGAGCAGACTGGTTGTCAATGAGAAGTGTGGATGGTCTATGTATGGTATAGCCAAACTCATTTAGGATGTTGCATGTCCATTTTATGGCTTTTCTGGCCTCCACTGCAGAAGAAAATTCAGCCTCTGTCATTGACAGAGTGCCAAATGGCTGCAGCCAACTTCTCCAGCCTACAGCCCCTCCACTAGGGAAATGCACGGGTCAGGCCAACCCGACCGGGTCACCGGGTCGGGTGTCCTTGGGTATGGGTGCGGGTCAAGCCGCGAGCACCCGTGACCTAGGCCCAACCCAGGGCGTCAACTCTGACACGCACGCAACTTGCGCGTACACGCACACACGGACACGAACGTGACACCCCGAATGCGACGAATGCGCCGCATGCGCACCCAACACCACGAACGCGACGAACACGATGAACGCGCCGCATGCGCCGCACACGCCACACGCACACGCGACACCATGAACGCGATGTACGTGATGTATGCTACATACGTGCACACGCTGCGACGAATGCAACATATGCGACGTGTGCGCACGCACCGCAATGAATGCGACGCCTGTACGCGCATGCACCGCCACGTACGCGATGTATGCGCACGCGCCGCCACGTACGTGACGCCCGTATGTGACATATGTGTACGCGCCGCCACAAACGCGTATGCGCACGCGACGTACGCGCATGCGTGCGGGTGCGGTGCACACCCAAGACCCGTCGACCCGTGGGAAAAAACCCATGGGTTGATGGGTTCGGGTTTCCCATGGGTCGGGTGCGGGTCACCCACATTTGACCCGTGGGTGACCCGTGCCATTCCCTACCCTCCACCAATGCACATCACATAACCACCTGTAGACCAGCCATTATCCTTGTTCCTGCCATGATCGGCATCTGTGTAGGTAGTAAACAGATCCTCACTACATCCATAAGTTAATCTATAGTCCATCATACCTTTCAGGTAGGGTAGTAGGTGTTTTACTGCTAGCCAGTGGCAAGGGCCTGGATTGTGGTTGAACCATCCAAGTACACCAACCGCAAAGGCAATGTCTGGATGGGTTGTTGTTGCAAGGTACATCAAGGAACCTATTGCAATGAGATATGGTATTTTTTTCATTTCTCTGGTTTCTTCCTCAGTCTTTGGACTCATCTCTAGAGTTAAGGGTATACCTGGCTCAATGGGTGTGGATACAGGTTTTCATTCTGACATCCCAAAGCATTCAAGTATGTTGATAATATACTGTCATTGCAAGAGGTAGATTGTGTGGTTAGGCATGTTGTGAGTGATGTATATACCGAGCAATGACTTTGTTGGACTGAGGTCATGAAGCTTGAAGTTGTTAAGACTCAGTAAAGCCAAGGAGTTGGTCAAGTCCTGCAGACCATTCGAGGTGGCTAGGCTTCAATGTGCTTGTTCATTGCACCCTGCTGTTCCATGCATGCCACTGATTTGGACAGCAGAGAGGCCCAGGAAGATGCTGAGAGTGTCAGCCCGAGTGAAGGACTTTATACAGGAGAAGGGCAGACAAGGGGATGTGAACCAAGTTGATATTCAGAGTGAGGAACTATCTACATACATCTGCTACTTATATAGGTTAAGAAGCAAGATGTGGAACAGGGTAGCATAAGGAATGGAGAACAATAAGGTATGAAGAATCATGTGGAGGCATTGTCCACAGTGATCAAGAATAGAATAAGAAATGTAGCCAAGAATAGAATAATGAATTATGGCTGAGAATAAAATAATGAGGGAGTGGGTGAGAATAGAACAATAGAGAATGACCAAAGATAAACCAATAGGGCCATGACTGAAATAATAAATGAATAGTAAATGTTCTGAGGAGAATGGGTAAGGGACTGGACAGGGAATGAGAGAATAGTAGGGGGTGGAGGGGATAGGGTGAGAGGAGTGGTCCAGATGATGTACCGGATGTACCGAGCTGAGACCACATGATGGTGAGGGATGATATGGGTAAGGGTTAGTTGGTTGGTATTACCGAGTGAACCGGAGCTTGGTATTGTGGACTTGATAGTATCCCCCCTCTAGCAGCTGAACCCATGAAGCCAGTAGGCAGAGTTAAAAATAGAGTTCCAGGCACCGGTGTGATGTCATGGATTGTTTGGGGAAGTTCCCAGGCTTCCTATCAACTGTATCCATACTCCCATCAAAGGATCAACAAAATGAAAACATGGGTGCCATAACTGACAATGAAAAGGAGCAGCTCGAGCAAAACTGGCTCGAAAGACAGTGTCAGCAGGAGAAACAGGTAGAACAGGACGTAAAGGAGGCCACCAAGGCCAAAAGGAAGGCAGATAAGGAAACTGCCAAAGAGGCAATAATAGAGGTAGAAAAGGTAAAGGAGGTTGCTAAGGAAGCATCTGAGACAGCAGCCAGAGCCACAGAAATCTCCTGTCTGGCCTGGGAAGCCACTAAGGCAGCCAAGGAGACACGGGCCTATTTGGCCCAGCGAGCAGGAACTCAGGCTCCCAAAGAGAAGGATAACACAGAGGCCATCCAGAGTATGAAGGAGCGGAGCAAGACACTTAAAAATGAGAATGTCAAGGCTGTTGGGGATCCCAAAGATCTGGGAGTGCCAAAGAGGATGATGCATAAGAGGGGTATGAATGCGGAAGCAGGGCCAAGAGGAGAGGACCCCCAAAAATCAGGGATGAGGTTCGCCAATTGTCCGAACAAATTTGGGGCCAGATTTTCACATAGGTCTGTCCTAGTCCGAACAAATTTTCCACCTGTCCACACCTATGTCTGGTTGGTGTCTGAACTTCTATGAGCTCTGCCAATGTCTCTGTGCTTTTCCATCCTGGTAGCAAGCACTTGAAAAAGTGAATGGAGGGAGTCGGGGACTGGTGCCCTGGTGCTGTTACAATAGGTATATACATCAGTTATAAGATGATAAAGTAATACCAGAAGAATTGGCCTATGGCCAGAAAATTTTCAATTGTGACACAAACCTCTGAATGTCTACCCACCTCTCAAAAATTCCAGTTGACCATGAAGGCCAACCTCTGCTTGCAATGGTCAGAATCATGGCCAACCGAGAAAAGAATATCCCAAAGGAATTCGAACATATCATACCTTTGAAAGATATATCAATTTCCTCTCTTATCAATACCCATCTCCCCTCTATTGTTTCTGCCATGAGTCTCCTATGCCCAGCAAAATCATGTGTTGTTTGCAAAGAACCCAACTGGACTGAGGATCAACTGAAGACCACACAGGTACCATTGAAGGAATGGATTACAGCATTGGACACAGGGATTATTGAAGGGTGGCTAAAGGGTGTCTGTTCTGTTGAACACCCCAGCAATCCAAAAATTCAGTTCCCTCTCTGGGTGGGGACCTTCTGGACAGCGATATCTGAGGTTATCCAGGAGCAGAGAGATTAGCAATGTGCTCAGGAATGGGTACTTGCCCTCCCTCAGAGTCCTGAGACCCATGGAGTTCAGGTGGTATTTGACAGGATTTCACACAGGATATACATCTGGATGCTTCCAGTAGAGGCTGAACAAGCTATGACGAGAGTCAGTTTCTTTGCCTGACTGCTCTCAGAAGAATTCCTTGCGGAGTGGCATATCAATGCATGCATCACATACCTCAATATCATGACCCACAGGAATGGACCAAACACCCATGGAATCATCGCAGCATATCTGCCATTATCGCATGTCCTATTACTTTATCACAATGCCACACTAGACAAGATTCTAAAGTGTATACTCCTCCTTCAATATGCTGCAGTGTTCAAACAAAATTCAACTTACCGTGTCCCCATGTTTTCTGCACATGTTGGTGGTGTAGAAGATGGCCACTTGTCAGGAGCCGGATACTGACGGACTTCGGTACTGCCGAAAAGGTGTTGTCGAAAGGT
>QLPG01005789.1:0-15209 GCA_003314385.1 Gomphus sp. MG54
CATTGGGAGCTTCTGCAACGGGCACGGTGCGTGGTACCACAGTCTCATCTTTTACTCACACGCATATTCGTGTACAGAGCGGTTGATAACCAGATTTATGTAGCCATGTGCAGTCCCGCCAGAGATATGCAAGCTGAGTACCATGCGGCGAGTGAAAGGCTCTTTGGTAATCCATTCACATGCTTACATGCTTTTTTATACACTTTTAGTGGGGACACTCATCTGTTATAAGTCCAAAGTGAGTACCTAATGACTATAAGTATTTCGTCTGCGGTAGTTGAACCTGGGTTAGCGGGGATATAGTCGCAACAACAGACGAACTAGAATCAATTATATATGCTGACATCGGTTTGTCTGTTTCTTCTATCAATACCTTTTTGCCTCAAATTGTTTGACAGATCCAGCCCTCATGGATGCGACGCGCGCAGGCATCCCGGTAGGAACACAACGACGTTTTGATGTTTACATGGACATCAACAAGGCCTCATAATCTGTAGTATATAAGTAGTGTGGTTATAGATATGGGCGAAGACGCCCATTCCATGCGGTGACTAAGCGATCGATCCTTTTTGGTGCACTTTCGACAACCTTCGTCCTGTTTCTGGAGGCGCGGTAAGCCGCCAGCCAAAAAGCTGACACTCCTTCTTTTCTCTATCATATACCTTTTGTGCTCCCGCCCTCCCGCTTCTCACCATGGTAAAAGAAACGTATGTCACTAGTTTCTCAAGTCTGCATTCAATATACAGACCGAGTCTTGTGTAGTAAATACTACGACTTACTAGAGGTGGCACACGATGCAAATGAAAGTGAATTGAAAAAGGCATACAGGAAAAAGTAAGCTAAACTTCATCGGCAGCGTCTGCATGTCAATGTATATTTCAGGGCTTTGCGTTTACATCCTGACAAGGGTGGTGATCCTGAACTCTTCAAAGAAGTTACGCATGCGTATGTAATTACCTGTCCATGGCTCTAGGTCTGCTAATGAGGCACTCACTTTTTATAGCTATGAAGTCCTGTCTGATCCCCAGAAACGTGGCATGTGAGTGACTGTTAACTTCTGTAACCTATCGGCTTATCTTCCTGTCAGATACGACGCCCGTGGCGAGGCGGGGCTTTCAGAACAAGGTGGTATCGGTGGTGCCGATCCGCAAGACTTATTCTCCCAACTCTTTGGCGGTGGCGGTGGCTTATTTGGCGGTGGGTTTGGCGGCGGTGGTCGGCCTTCTGGTCCTCGACGAGGAAAGGATCTTGTCCACCGTGTCAACGTGACCCTTGAGGATCTTTACAAGGGCAAAACAACGAAACTCGCCCTCACGCGACATGTCATATGCTCGAAATGCAATGGAAAAGGAGGAAAGGACGGTGCCGTTAAATCATGTTCGACGTGTAACGGACGTGGGGTTCGTGTGACTCTTCGTCAGATGGGTCCTATGCTTCAGCAGATCCAACAACCCTGCCCAGACTGTGATGGGACAGGCGAGCAAATCGATCCCAAAAACAGATGCAAAATCTGTATTGGGAAGAAGGTCGTCTCAGAACGGAAATTTTTGGAAGTTCACATTGACAAGGGGATGAAGGGTGGCCAGACGATTACTTTCCGTGGGGAAAGTGACCAGGCTCCTGACGTCGATCCTGGCGACGTCGTCATCGTGGTGGAGGAAAAACCCCATGATCGTTTCATCCGCGACGGTGATAATCTCAAGATCGAGGTTGACATCGACCTTTTAACTGCACTTGCGGGAGGTCACATTGGGATCAAACATCTCGATGACCGTGCGCTGCTGGTTGATATTGCTCCCGGCATTCCGATTAAAGAAGGTGACTCTTTTGCTCCCGAATTGATTTAAATATATTCTAATTTATGTTTCAGGCGATTTGAAGGTCATCCGCGACCAAGGCATGCCCTCTCATAGGCATCACGAACCAGGCGACTTGTTTGTCAAATTCCACGTCAAATTCCCGGACCACCTTGATGCTTCCGCTATCGCCAAACTAGAAAAGGCTTTACCCCCTCGACCACCAGTTGAAAAGTTCCCAAAGAACATTGTGGTGGAAGATGCGGAGTTACTTGAGCTGGATGCACGGCAACAGCACGAGCAGGCTAATCACGGTGATGATGCGATGGAGGAGGACGAGGAGCAACCGAGAGTACAATGTGCTAATCAGTGATGCTAGCGGCGCGACCTTCTCTGTGATAGAGCATAATTCTTTGTTTGCACATATCTGCTACTCTATTATTGAAAAAATATTCCTCGTCACGCGGTTTTTCTTGCGACTTTCAAGACTTTCTCCATACTTCAGGTCCACTTGGTCTGTATGAATATCAATGAGCATCGGAGATGATTCACAATGCTGTCGTAGCACCTGAGGATTCTTTTTAAAGGTTTCATAGGCAGCTTTGTTGAAGAAGCTGAGTTCTGTCTCGTTTTCTGACAATCAGGCTCATTCGTGAATGGACAGTTGTACGAGGACAAGAAAAAGAATACCTATGCCCATATCGGCGAGACAAGCATCGTCATTGTCGAGGGTCAGTTCTTCATGATCCAGGTTGATGATGAGATTGGACGTCTTGGAAAATGCCACTCAAGACTTTTATTAAGCGAAATAAAGATGTACTAATCACTTTCGCGCCGTGTGCTTTTGTATAGATCTTCAGAGTGTCTAAAGAGGACTTCAGACCATGGATATTACAAGTAGGATTCATGATGAACGCACCAAGTGTTACGTTACGGAAAGGCTTCCAACCTGGTTCTGTATATATAGCTTTCACGGAGGATGGTAGCATGTCAACGTGAAGGAATTCTTGAATGCTCACTTTGCAGCACTTTCCGTTTTAATCCGCCGACAGTCATCTGCTCCAGGTTGGTGTCACGAAGCACCAGATTTTTTTCGGTCCTGTATTCAAATGACTTAATGATTCTCAAAGTGACAGTCGCCGAGGTCTTGTGAAGAATAGCACTTGCGAGGATGTCCGACATGGCCTATTTGTAGACCAGGCAATCAGAGGGACCACCCCTTACATAAGCCGATATCGCCACTCATCAATACCAACACAAATTTATTCTGCACAATCTGAGCCCTAAGAACCCTTTGAAAAAAAAAACCTTGGGCCTTCGGCCAGGAAGGATAATTACAATTGCTTCAGAACTGGCTGAGATTTTTGTTGGAAATAGAGGCGCGAAAGTGTGGTATATTCCACGTAGTGCGAAGACGCAGTTTTTTTTACAGTCTCTAACTACCTCTGGTGTTTAACTAATATCAGACTCAACACCTCAGTGAAATATCTCAACACACCCCCTGAGTCCAACACCCCATAATAGAATCAATAACAGGAGAGTGTAGGATAGAATGTATTAAAAATAAATAAGAGAACTTAGAATGTAAATCTGACAGACTGGGCTTGCTGTTTTAAACCAATGTTTCTTCTTTTTCTTCTTGGGTATAACAAGCAAGGAATTGTTGCTGGGCTGTTGATGAAGAGAAGTTGGGGTGATAACTGCAAATGATATACAGTGACTCAAAAAATTGTCCCAATGTTTTGCACTTTCTACTTTATGGTCTCATAGCATCACAACAAGGCCAAACAGAGCCAATATGTTGGTGTACAGTACAGGACAAGCAAACTCAACCAATTTGGTTTTGAGTGATCAAGAATTTTTTGTGCCAGACTAATGTTATATTCAGAATCAGAATGTCAAAATATGTCCAAAAAATGTGTTCCAAAGTTTTTCCAATGAGTTTTTAATGTGGCCAAATTTTTGGGCCTTTTCAGCTCAATTTTTCACCCCAAATCTCATTGTCATGACATAAATTTTAGTTAAGTATGGCTTCAATTGACATCATAGCTAGATTTTGTCAACGCGGTGGTGACAAACAGCTTTGGGAATCAATTAATTTGATGCTCCCCGTCGGAAATAGTTTCGATCACACCCCCTTCCTTCACCACTTGTCAAGCCTACATGGGAAACTTCATCAGCCAACATGGCGGCTATCTGTTGAACCTGAGCGATTTGTCGAATTGCCAATTCTGCTCGATGAGCACGTTGAACACATTTTTGTGAGTTTCCTGCAGACTTTTCTATCATGCTTGATCATTGACCAATATATGTTCCTAAGGGAGTCTCTTAACATGTCCTTTTCACATCGGTGGCACAATGTGGGGTTCATGGCTGCATATATCATAGTCAATGTATGTGTCTATATTTGTTCCCTTGTTCCCATTTTGTCTCACTCAATGGTTACAGATTTCAATTGTGTACATCTTCATCTATATTTTCAGGATCAGAACTGGTAATCCCTTCAGGCCTATCATGAATTGCATACGATGATGCTTCAAGCATTAAATAATGACAACTAAATGATTAAAAGGTGGAGTGTCAAATCCCGCATGGGATTTTCCGTTGTTGTACAGTCAGTGTCTCCTAGCTTGATTCAGCACAGGTAATTGCTCTAGTATGAGGGGGCATAATAATAAGAGTACATGGATAAGAATGGGAGTTCAGATAATGCTGTAAAAGTGTGTGCAGACATCTTTAATAAACAGGAGGTATCAATGTTTTGACTTGGTCCAGTGAGCTGAGGCAGACATGACTTGGCTTCAATGGATATATGTTGCATCTGCTTATCTGTCTTGTTATTGTATTTTGGAAGGGTTGTTTGGTAGCAGTCTGAGATTGTTGAGACCAAATATAGACATATACTTAGAGGTAGAGAAGCATATGCTTGGCTTAAGTTGATTTTCTGAACAGAGATACATACAAATAGATGAGTGAATTATACAGTGTAGTAGACTTCCTTGATCCAGATTTCAGTCAAGCTTGATTTTAGCTCAAAATTTTGTAGATTAAATTTTAATAATAAAATTTTATATTGCAGTCAAGAGGTCCTCTTATGAGTCCTCATATTCATAACTGTATGCTTCAGAGGCTCCTTCACTCTCAGTCTCCTCTCCCTCTAAACCAAAATTCATTCCACCCATGGCACGGTTGTAAAAAATGTTCACAGAAGTTGGCAATTCCCTGTCAGATTCATAATCTGTAGGTGTTGTTAGATGCTCTATATGTTCATCTGCTTCAGTAACCTGATCCTGATTCTGATTTTGCAGTCCAGTAATGTTTCTTTTGTGTTTTGGATGACAGCTAGCAGGCATTATACAGCGTGTCAAGGCCAGGTAATGATTGTTCCGTATTTGTATTTATTTGTTTATGAATATGGTATATAGTTTTTATTTACTGTTTTTAATTTTAAATTTTAAAAATTTTAAAAATTTCACACTTTTACTCGAATCATACACTACTCAATCATAGCTATTGATTGCACATTTTTTCAATATTTTTCGTTTTTTTTTGGGGGTGTGGCCAAAATTTTGACATGTCCAAAATAAAAATTATTTAAAAAAAAAATGGCTCGTTAGATTGACTTCATTTTGATGTTAGATACTTCATTTAATGGTCTACTATCGATTTCAATGAGCAGATTTTGCCAAAAAATTAGGTCAAAATTTTGGTTGAGTTTGCTTGTCCTGTACTGTATGTAAGAGAGCTTGTTAAGGGCTACATGTGAAATCAAGAATTATGTAATTTAATAATAGTTCTATAGAGATACAGCTAATTCATTATGGGGACTTATTAGGACAATTATTTGACTGGGTATCAGAAATACAGAAAATGAATAATTCAGCACATTGTATTGCCCACCTTGGCCTTTATAACTGCTTCTACCTTCTAGGCATACTTTCAATCAACTTCTGACATACCCTAGCTATATAGCATTCCATACTGATAAGACTAAGAGCCAAGCAAGAAAAAGACCACTGCAATAGTATTTGCAGAGAACTCAGATAAGAGAAGAATTTGTTAATGTGATATGAACTGCTTGTTATTCAGAGTAATACTTTGTCTTTTATATACATAGAATGTAAGAAACATGTGATAAAGAATATGGACATGTGAAATGTACATGATGGCATATGATGGAATATCTTAGTATGATGCTATTGGGATTGTATCATGGGATGGGGTTTTATGTACATAGATCACAGAAAAGAAACAGAACTAATTACAATATGCATGTGTGTGGTCTGGATGTTCCAGTTGAGGGAATATGGAAGGGTTTGACTCAGTACTTGGGTGTCTTGGTGTGTGTGCAAATCAGGACATGTCTCATGGTAGAGACAAGTGATGGATCATTTTTAGCTATAATTAATAATATCTCATAGTTGTTACTCTGTGTGTATCTTCCACCCAGATGATCACATGGTCTTATTACTTGCTTTAGCATATAGTGCTCAGCACCACATTGGGTGACACAACTTGAGGTTAAGAATGAGGGTGAATGTTGATGGGCAGGAGAGATAAGGGTCTGTGTTAATCCAGGAAAGATAGATGATTAAGGTATTAACTATAGAGGAACAAAGTATAGTTGATTTAATACCATATTTTCCCAATGAACTGTGTCTTGTAGGACTCTAGAACAATAATTAAGCAGAAATTACTTGTCTCAGCTGTAGTATACTATATAAAATATTCCAATTGACTTTGATATACTAAAAGTGGTTGGTGCCATCTATCTACATGTATTTTATATTGCTGAAAAATATCAAACAAGTCTGAATTGATTTGGTGTTGCTACAGCTGTTCTGCAGCTAGGGTTGATCAGGGCCAACTGCCTGAAAAACAATTTTTATTGTGGCAATTTTACATGGATTTTACATTTCCATGCCCTGCATATTGGGTTGAAGAAGTTATATTTTTATTTTCAGACAGAATGGGTACAATTTGACTAAGTAATTGCAGTTCTCTTTTTGCCTGCACAAACAGATGTAAATTTTCATGTATGCCTTATATAATGCAAACCAATGTAAGGATTTGACATTCAGCCCAAACATCTCTTCTCCTTATCTCTGGCAACTGTCAAGCTTCAGGTACTGATGGACTTCAGTACTGCCGAGGGTTGTCGGGCGGACAATGGCCAAGTCCTGTAGGCCAAGAGTAGTGGCATTGGCTTCAACGTACTTGTGCGTTGTGTCCTACTTGCCGTGCATGGTGCCCTACTTGCCGTGCATGCCACTAATTTGCAACAGACAGGTACTCGAGAGGATGCTGGTGATGCCGGCCTGAGTCGAGGACTTTACAGAGGGGAAGAAGGTAGAAAGGCCTAAGCCTAGTCGATACCCAGAATGAGGAAATATGTACATGCATGTCCTACTTATATAGGTTAAGAAGCGACATGTGGAATAAGGAATGTGGAACAACAAGATATGCAGAGCATGCGGTTATTGTCCACAATGAGTAAAATTAGAATGAAGGAATGTAAGCAGGCATAGAACAATAAAGAATAGGATAATAGGAATGTGGCCGAGGGTAGAACAATAGGAAGTGCCCAACTATAAAACAAGGGCTGTAACCGAGGATAACACAAGGGCAGAAAGTCCCAAGGTGAGGCGGACCGAAGGGTGAGGACAAGGAGTATGGATGGTGGATGTACCGAGCCGAGACCAGCGTACCAAGTGTTATGTATGCGGTGTGGGCACTTGGTCATGGATATAGAAGGGTTGCTCGGTCAGCATTGCCGAGTGGACAGTTCTCGGTACGTGTACTTGACAGCAACCAGGACCTGATGGTATTAGAAAGGGAGTATAGGTTCTATTCATTATTATCCCTGATATCTGCCTTTGGTAGGAGTTTGAATTTGCTATTATATTTTGTAGTTGTGTGACACTGTAACATCAGCTCTTTTCTAAGAGACTGAGGTATGAGTTCAAGTTTATTCCCATATTTCATGCAATTATTAACCATTCTTTTAGATAGTATTTCAGGTAGATAGTTATTTCTAATATGAGCTCTTTTCTAAGAGACTGAGATAGTATTTCAGTCCTTACAATTTAACAGTTCCCACCTGCTTAATTTAATGGGTTCACCACCTACCTCTAACCCAGTTCCATATACCTCCCTCATCAACTGGTTTACCAAAGCCATTTGTACCTTGGCAATGGCTCCTCACTCCTGTCTGAGTTGTATGTGTTCCACCTCCTGTATGAAGGTACTTGGCCCCACTATTAGGATCTACTACACTATCATCCCTGACTATTCAATCCAGCTGTATTCAGCCTTAACTTAGCCTAATTTGCCATTTCAGCCATATGCTCTACTAGCCCTTTGATTCAGTACACCTTGTGTATTTAGCCTATTCTGTCTTGGTATTACATGCAACATTCAATTAAGCTCCACCTATTACATTCATCCTTCACATGCTTGCATATCTGTTTTTAGTATTTCTATTATCCACTTTGCCATTTATGACTTTTAATATTTCCTTTTATGTTTAGCTGTACTTTTCTTACTTACAATTCCATTCTGTCATTTCTATTTCTGCTATTTGATCTGCTGCTACAATCATTATAGGGTAACTCCATTAGGTATCTGAATGATATATCATTCTACTCTGTCATGGAGGACATCATGATTGAGGCATTCACATTCCATTCTCATACATTCTATCTTTGACTTTCTCATCTTTTATAGGAATCCATTTAACTCCTCATAGACGAGCAAGTAGTATAAGATCTTGTATATTCAGTAGTCCACTCCTTAGTCAGAATATTGACTAAGATTCCTCCATTTACTTCTGTCTTAATTTCCATCTTGCCATTATATCTTCTATCTATATGAAATTAGGGTTTAGTGAGGCTGTTACGATGTGAAGGAATAATGTAATCATAATTAAATGTAATATCTCCCAAAGGTAAACAATGGGGAGGTTTAGAATAGGGCAAGGATTTAACTTGTGTGTTGTGCCCACCAGATTACACTGGTCCCTAATTTCAGAATAGCGAGACAGAAGAAAGGCTTAGTCAAAATCAAAGTCGATTATCTGACTGAGGACTGAACTACTGAATGTACAAGATCTTTATACTACTTTCAAATCTACAAGGAGTCGACTGGATTCCTATAATAGATGAGAAAGCCGAGGATTGTGAAAAGCAAGAACAGAAATACTATGTCCCAATCTTGATCTCCTCCATGACATTGAGGGGTGACATGTCACTCTGATTCCAAACAGAGTTACCCTATAAGGTGTGAAGCTTAAGGCTAGAGGGCAGTATCATTCTGAATTGTTCTGAACATTCACATCTTTTCCTTTTATTTCATCTTTTCTAATGCCTAAACTATGGCTATATTTCAGCGTGGGAATTCATGGTCAGGATATATATAGTTAATATTTCACTTTCCAACACTTCAGTCTTTACTGTAAAGGACTGAAGTGAGTATGTTTAGTTTTAGACACACCTTGACACAGACTCACCTTTTCACTTAGCCATAACTGTTTAGGTAGATCACACACAATGTCATGAGTCTTTACTGTAAAGGACTGAAGTGACCATAACTGTTTAGTTACAACAGGTTATGGGCCCCAGCCGGGATTAAAAAGACAACACGATCTGAATAATGATTTCCATCTGAAGACAAACTCAAAGAAAGAAGATGTCCAACACTTTCAAAGTGCTTAGATATGAAGAGTCATAGAGACTTGATGAGACTGGTTCAAATTGGAACTTGTGGAAGATGAGGATAGTGGCTTACATGAAAGGTGCAAGGATATGGGATACATATCTGATGATAGCTAGGGCATCAGACACCAATGTAAAAGGACTAGCCAAATGGGAAGGGACAGACGCTCAAGCCCTCTCTATCATATTGATGAATATCATACCGAACGTCCAGGCAGGGCTAGACTGTCCAACCTCCAAAGTAGCATGGGACAGATTGTTAAACAGATATGCACAGGCAGACCAAATTGCTCAAAATCTTGCATACACACATGTATTATCAATATGTTACCTAGAAGGTGGATCAGAAACTGTACCAGCATTGCAGAAATTAAGAGAGGCTTGTGGAGGATTAGGCTTGACCATAGCTGATGCACAGTTTGCGGGTATTATCAACTTATCCCTGCCCTTACTATCTTGGGATCCTGTGATGGAAACACTAGGTGGAATCCTTGATCCTGTGGTTATAATCTCCCGTCTCAACACAGAGTGGAGCAGAAGAGGGGGACTGACAAGTGACAAGAAAAACTCAATTGTAGTTTTTCAAACCAGTACCAAACCCTCTTACAAATGTGACAACTGTGGAAAAACAGGTCATATTAAGCCAAAGTGCTGGGCTAAAGGAGGGGGTCAAGAGGGTCAGTATCCTGAGTGGTTTAAAGTGAAAAGAGACACAAACACCTCCAATGCAGTCAAAACATTGACTGACTCTGCAATAGTATGGACGAGTGGTTCTGGAAGTCATCCAGACATCTGGATTGCAGACTCTGCAGCTACCGTGCATGTTTCTCCCAATAGAGCCAACTTCACTACTTACCAGAAGTATGAAACAAATCGAGCAATCAAGGCATTCGGCAACAATCAGGTTGAAGGCATCGGAGAGGGAGATATAGAAGCAGAAGTCAGCTATGGAGGAAAAAACAAGTAGGATCAGACTTACTCAGGTCATGCACATATCCAAAGCAGATGGGAATATCTTTTCACTCAAGGTCCTGGACCAAAAGGGGTTCAAGAGTCGTATCTCAGGAGGCTGTGTCAAAATTATAAAGGGATAAGTCATTTATGCAGAGGGATTACTCAGTGGAGAATTATATGAACTCAATTTGAAAATCATACTTTCCCAAGAAAGCATAATGTTGGCAGTCAAAAGAGATTCAGCATGTGCAGATCTGCCAACCTGGCACAGGTATTATGGCCCATGCCCCCAATAATCCCACATTAATCCCCACAACCACCCGCACCGTTTCTGGGACCTTTCCTACCATTAAATCCTGAAACAATTGCTTTCCGTGGATCCATTATATCAACCCAAAGTTCTGCAATCCTAAACCTCCATGATTCCAAGACCTAGATTCTGTTCTTTTGATAAACAACATGCAGGATCATCACGTACCTCACTCCCTTGTTCTTTGTTCTCTATTAGCCCCTTGGACTCTTTCCTCCCCTTGTCTTTGCTCGGAAAAAGTTAGTACAAGGATTAGTTACATGTATATAAGACACCAGTCGAATGGACTATTTGCTAGTATGAATATCAACTTAATTCTATGTCGTAGTTTCCAATTCAGTTCCGGTAAACTTTCTGACTTTCCAAAATTAGAGACAGATGATTGAGGAGGGTGCAACACATAAGTTAAAGCCAAGTCCCTGCAACCTCAAAAAACTCGAACAACTAGTTGAATAACCTAATACCACGAACAGTCCTAAGCCCCCAGCACTTCCCATCTTTCCACCTTTCCGTTCCCATCCATGAACNNNNTGACCTCTAGTCCCTCCACCTCTAGAGTACAAACCCCCTCTTGGAAACCACTTGGAACCTCCAGAAACCCTTCCAGAAGTATCTAGCTAAGTGCTTGACACTGTCATGACCACACACCATGCTCTGACTTACTCGGCAGTACCGACCGACCGACCGTTAATCATACCACACCATGGTGCATGGTTTCGGTTCAGTACACCCGGTTCATCACCTGGTTCATTATCCTTTCACCAACCCCCTATTCTTTATCATCCCTACACTCTCTGTTCTTCCCCTCACTTGCTTACCCTTGGGACATTCGCTACTCTTTGCCACTTACCTATGGCCCTATTGTTTTATTCTTGGCCATTTCTTATTGTTCTATTCTTTCCCACAATCTCACCTGCTTATACTTCATTGTCTTCCCCTCACATTATTCTATTCTAATCGCTGTGGACAATACCTCCACATAGTTTTCATACCTTATTCTTTTTTCCATGTCTTATGCCACCCTTATTCCACATTCCACCTCTCAGCCTATATAAGTAGTGGATGCGTGTACATAGTTCCTCAGTCTGAGTATCAACTAGGTTTACGCCTCTCTACTCTCCTCCTTCTGTTCAGAATTCCTTACTTGGGCCAACACCCTCAGCATCCGCCTGAGTATCTTTCCGTTTGTGAAAGGCAACAAATTCCCACAGTGATGTGTTCTTTCAACTGGGCCAAAAGGCCACTATGCCAGGTTATCTGGCATTAGTCTGTGGGCACTATTTAAACAGCAACTTGTTACATGTATTACATACCATTGCAATGGTATGTAACAGTACCTCCCCCTTAGGTACCAAGCCCTCGAGGTGCCACAGTGATGATATCTTAACAGGTTTCCCAGGCCTGTCTATGGCTCCTCCCAAGCACTCTAATTACTGTTTGACATAGCAGACCCCCATGATGTCATGGATCATCATGTAAGCCAGGGTTCTTGGGGTCCAAGTGATTGCAACAACCCTCTAAATTATTGCGCACACAGGGATTTGAACCGCTAACCTTTGGTCAACCTGGCATACTGTGAAAGGCAACAAATTCCCACAGTGATGTGTTCTTTCAACTGGGCCAAAAGGCCACTATGCCAGGTTATCTGGCATTAGTCTGTGGGCACTATTTAAACAGCAACTTGTTACATGTATTCACCAACCATTGCAATGGTATGTAACACCGTTACAAGTTAGTGGCATGCACAGGAGGCAGGGTGCAATGTACAAGTATGTTAAAGCCAAGCCACCTCGACTGGCCTGCAGGACTTGGCCGGTTCCGACAGCACCATCGGCAGTACCAAGACCTGACAGACACATGAATTTAATAGTATATTTGTACTCACACTCCTGATCGTCATGTGCTCAAGACCCATCACACATTTACAAGCCCTACAGACAATTGCCCAGGCATCTATCCACCATGCATCCATCCACTGAGAACTGTCTGCCCTTGGACCCAGTTTCCAGACACCTCAGACCCTAGCACACCCTCTGGAATTTTTATCTGACTCCAGATTCACAAGTGTAGATCTACACCCATGCTCAAATATGACCAACCCATTCCTCGTGAACCACCCCCCAGCAACTCAGCAATCATCACCCTAAGAGATGCCATCCAGTTTGGGACCATCCTCAGCATTGCCATCAACTTCAGGACCACCATTGGCACCACCCCCTTTTGCATCCCCCCCCTACATACCACTACTCTTTGCACCTTCATTCATTGCACTACCATCTGGGCACCACAGCCTGTTGTACCACCGCTTGTTGCACCACCACCTATTGCACCTCTGCCTGCTGAACCACCCCCTGTCATCCCATCCCATGTCGCACCACCCACTGTAGCACCACCACCTCCCGCACACCCAGGAGGGGCCTCCACCTTAGGACCCAACAATGTGCCCGACCTCACTCAGGCCCTCATTATGCTGGCAAACAACTTGACCAGCCCCAGAAGATCAGCCCCCCACACCGTCAAGGTCTGGGATCCAGATACCTTTGATGGATCTGATTTGAGGAACTACAAGCCTTCCTAGTGCAGTGTAGCCTGAACTTCCATAATTGCCCTGATGCTTTTGATTCTGACAGTGCCAAGGTAACCTATGTACTATTGTACCTGACCAGTACTGCCCTGGACTGGTTTGAACCAGCCCTCTCTGCCCTCCAACAAGCCAGACTGGCTCTATGACTATGAAGAGTTCATCGGTGATGTCAAGCTTCAGGGATGCTGAGGTGTCAGATGGGAACAGCCAAGTCCTACAGGCCAGAAGTAGTGGCTTTGGCTTCAACATGCTCATGCATTGTGCCTACTCTCCATGCATGCCACTGATTTGCAACAGATAGAATACTCAGGAGGATGCCAAGGATGCTGGCCCGAGTAGAGGACTTAACAGAGGAGGAGAAGGTAGAAGGGCCTATGCCTAGTCGATACCCAGAAGGAGGAACTATGTACATGCATGTCCTTCTTACTGTATATAGGTTAAAGAGGCAATATGTGGAATAAGGAATGTGGGACAATAAGGTATGCAGAGCATGTGGGTATTGTCCACAACGAGTAAAATTAGAATGAAGGAATGCAAACGGGAATAGAACAATAAAAGATAGAATAATAGAAATGTGGCCAAGGATAGGATAATAGGGGGTGCTTGACTATAAAACAATGGTTGTGACCGAGGATAAAACAAGGACAGGAAGTCCCAAGATGAGACAGATCGAGGAATGAGGAGTAGGCATGGTGGGATTAATGGATGGTGAGTTGTATAGAGTATGTGAGGGGAAATAGATAGGGAACGTGGGTGGTGGATGTGCTGAGCCAAGACCAGCGTACCAAGTGACGTGCATGTGGCATTGACACTTATATGTGGACATAGGATGACTGCTTGGTCGGCACTGCCAAAGTACCGGGTCTCAGTACGTGTACTTGACAGGTGAACTCAAAATCAACTTCGGCCCCCATGACCCAGAAGGAGAAGCTGAAGCAGACCTCCAGAACCTCCACATGCACAATAACCAGCACATCATGAAATATGTAGTTGAATTCAATCGACTAGCCACCCATGTCCACTGGGGCAATGCCACACTCTGTTGCCAGTTCTACAACAGACTCCCTGGCAGGATCAAGGATGAGATATCCAGAGTAGGAAAACCCCACTCTCTGCTCCAACTCCACCTCTTGTCCCAATCTATTGATGCCCGCTACTGGGAGCGATGATCAGAAATTGCCAGAGAGTCCCCCTCTACCTGGAACTTCGACCAGCCCTACGACAGAGGGAGGACCCCCATGAACATGTACTCAGCCCCTAATATAGGCAATAAGACAGCCAATCCAGGCCAACCCGTGACCCCATCCAGTAGCAGCAGGACTACCTTGGACCTATTGTTTTGGAACCGTTGATGATTTAACCTGAGAAGTGTGACAAAACTTTGGTGTGATAAAAGCCTGGTCAAGTTCTCCGACAAGACGATAGCAAGTGAATGCCAGTCCAGGTTGTTGTCCAAAAAGAATTGTTTAGAGGGGGCCTTGGCAGGTAACTTGTCAATTGCGTGTAGGAATAATAGTTTATGAGTGTAAACTATTAGTTCTACCCTAGCCTAGGATTATTTCCACTTGATGTTCTGTATAATCTGGGTTTAGTTCTTTTACTATGTTTTTGCGTACCTTTTCTGTTATAGCTGAGAACCTTCCACTTCGGTAGAAGGGTGAGCTTCACTCTTCGGAATGAACCTCGGTTTTGCCAATTGGTCTTCGGACCTCTTGACGGAAAGGGTGGCAACTGGTCTTCGGACCAATGTACCTAAGCTGGTCTTTGGACCGACTTATATAAGAGTGCTTGCTACACTAGATAATCCGGTGGATTAAAGATAAGAGTAAGATTGATTGATTTTACGCTACAGA
>QLPG01005802.1:0-14129 GCA_003314385.1 Gomphus sp. MG54
CCCCATTCCATTAATTTGAAATGGCCCATCGGTTTGAAAATAGTGCGGGGGCACTAGGTAATTTGGCTCCCAAACAGGAGAATACACACTCCCAGCAAGAGGTGCAAAGGAAAAATTATGGAAAACAGCTTGTGTAGGTGGCTGAGCTATAAATTGAGTGTATGCCATTGGCAATACTGAAGATAGTCTCAACTTGGTTTCATGATATCTGCCAATGTTCTGCATGCTGCTCATCTCCTCCCAGCATTCACATATGGCTGTACCAATCAATTTCTTGGCCCTTATGTTATTAGGCAAAATAGAGAGAAATATGTTTGGTTAGCAATCTATATCAATTGGTAAAACCCTTTCTATCATGTTGTTTGTTCTTTTTCTCATTCCCTCAGCATTGTTAATAGGGAAGAGCACAGGTCACACAAACCCACACGGGTCACAGGTTTGGGTGTGCTTGGGTTTAGGTGTAGGTCAAGCTGAGAGCACCTGTAACCCAGGCCCAACCCATGGTGTCAACTATATTCACCTCAACAAAGTTGTACCAGTGATGGTGACTTGCTGAAGCTGGGGTCTACATGGATGTATGACTGATTCTTTACTGGGTTGACATATGGATTCTTATCCTGGGTCTAGATGCCTAGTGGATTCACATCTAGCTCTTTTGACATTACAATGGACTTTGTAGTCTATGTGGAATACATGGTGACCTGCCTTGACAACTCATTAGTGATTGGCACAGGTATTGGAAACCCACGTGGGTAGCAGGTACGGGTAGCATGGGTAAGGGTCAGGGTCAGGATTTCTAACCTGGCCCAAACCTGTACCTGCAGGCAGGTATGGTTATATAAGTTGCAGGTATGGTTATATAAGCGAGGTTAGTGCTGAACCTCGCTTATATAACCGTACCCATGCTGCTGTCATCTTCATCAATGTTGGAACCACTGCCAAGCACTTTGCCTTTACTTTGCAATTTGGCCCAATCTGGACCAGAGCAGGACTTTACTTGGTTGTTAGCAATGCTGCCTATGCTACCATAGCCCCATTCGACAAATTCGGGCTTATACAAGTTGGGCTTGCCATTCTGAGAGGTAGACAAGCGGTGACCATAGACTCGACCATTGAGCATATGCTGGCCATCCTTGCAACCCTTGTTAGAAAGACCGTCAGACATGACTGGCACTAGAGGAACACTATCTTGATATACCCGAGAGCACTCAGCTTCCTTTGAGGAGATGACATGGCTACTGGTGCTCATGCGGCGGGCCAGAGGTATACCAACCTTGCGCGGAGAGCATCCAGGATGCGAACTGTAAGTCCAGGAGCCAAACGCATCGTGTCAACAGCTGATGCAGCAACAGCAATTGTGCAGACTGGTGCATGGGGCACGGACATGGCGGTGTGCTCATGCATTTGTGCCAAGCTGTATGACAGGCTGGAGGTCGCCACAGAGGGCATCCAGGACGTGAAATGTAAGTCCAGGAGCCAAATTTGCTGGTAGTTCTTAATGACATGTCTCAGCTGGCCAACCTCCTGCATGCGACGCTTGTATGTGTCGCATTGATAGCTGACGCCACAAAAGCGATTGTGCAGACTGGTGTGTGGGGCACGGATGCGGCGGTGTGCTCGTCTCCCTGGTTGTCAAGGCTGTCAAGACCGCTACTGAAAACACGTACGGCGCATATGGCACGTACGACGCATATGATGTGTATGGCACATATGGCATATATGGCATGCCAGTTCATACTCCAGGCGTTGCTGGAACTCTGCCAAACATGTGAGGTTTTCCCTATCAGTGACTTGAGCACCTCGAAGAATTACTTCTTGATACTATATACCCCCACAATTGAATCAAACCGAACCACAGATATATAAATCCTATCCCTCTGACCTCACTTCTTCACTCACCCCCTGGCATGTCATGTCATGCCATCATATGGCTTGCCACGATGTCTGGTGTCTGGATACTGGTGCCTCTCGTCCCCTCAGGCAGCACACTCACGGACGGTGCAGGGCTGGAGTTGATTAGTGTTCTTAGAGGGATTCTTCCAGAATTGGTGGAATGCTGAGCACATACTCTATATGCCATCTGTAGATACACCCCAATACAATTCCAACTTTTTGGCTTTGGGTTGAGCACCTTTTTGTTAAATCTGTGTGTCGGCACTTAGCTAGAGACTTCTGGAAGGATTTTTGGAGGGTTCCAAATGGTTTCCGAAGGGGGGGTTCATATTCCGGGGCGAAGGGACTAAGGGTCGGACTCAGGGTTGGAATCAGAGTGGGATGGAAGTCGGAAATGCCGGGGGTCTTGGGGACTGTTCACGGTATAGGGTGGTACGAGTGGTTCAAGGTCGCAGGGACTTGGCTTCAACTTATGTGTTGTGCCCTCCTTGATCGTCTGTCCCTAATTTCAGAGAGTTGGAAAGTTTACCAAAACTTAATCGGAAACTACGATGCAGAATTAAGTCAATATTCATACTAGCAAATAGTCCAGTTGACTGGTGACTTATATACATGTATCTAGTCTTGTACTATCTTTTACTGAGTAAAGACAAGGAGGGGAAGAGAGTACAAGGGGCAATATAAAACGAAGAACAAAGGAGTGAGGTACGTGGTGATCCTGTGCGTCGTCTATCAAAGGAGTGGAACCTTGACTTCGGAATCTTTGGAGGTTTGGAAACACGGAACCTCAGAATGATGTATCAGACATCTGGAAATCGGTTATTCAGTCTTGAGCGATCGGAAAGGTCCCAGAAACGGTACAGGTGGTTGTGGGGTTTAATGTGGGTTTATTTGGTGGCATAGGCCATAACACTTTTTGTGCACCATTTCAGGTAATTGTCAGGAGATGACCCTCTCTGAGTCCTGATGACAAGGCCAAGGTCTACCTAAACTCCGAGGATGAGAGACCAAAGTCCGAAAGACCACCAATGTCAGAGGATGATCCCTTCCGAGTCCTGACGACAAGTCCGAGGTCCTATCTCGGACTCCTCCCAACTCCGAGGTCCTATCTTGGACTCCTCCCAACTCCAAGGTCCTATCTCGGACTCCTCCCAACTCCGAGGTCCTATCTCAGACTCCCCCCAACTCCAAGGCCAGGAGACCCAGGTCCAAGGGACCACCGAGCAAGAGATAGTAGTGATCTTAGTATGATGGCTGGAACCGGGAATAGGTGCCTGTGTTGATTTATAAGCTAGTGCACAGACCACTTACATAAAGGGTATAAAAGAGGTTCACCAGCAGTGGAGATCCTTAGACTTTCCTCTTCGGATTTCCCCTGCTTAGGTGAGAGCCCTACATGTACTTAGGTAGTAGCTATAATTGAACTTTGCATTTCCCCTGCTTAGATCTGAGAAGCCTGTGGATAGGCTTTGGGTTTGAGTCCCATAGTCAGGCCTAGGAGGACGTCCAGGGCTGGGTGGTGTCCTGCTGGTTCCAGCCTCCGGCAGTCGAGATCAGTTCTGAAGGAGGGTTGCCCTTACAGAACCTGCTATTCTAGGCGAAATCTTACCTGACCCTAGCTGGCTTAAGGTCTGGAAGGGCTTTTGACAAGAACTCAAGACAAACTTCGGTCCATTCAATAATGCTGCACAAGCAGAAATTGAGCTTGGCAAGATAGTCATAAAAGACACACATCAAGCAGCATGATACTTCATCGATTTTTCCCAAGCCTCTACTTGTACCTAGTGGAACGACGCCACCCTCACATATGTGGCATTCAAAGGGTTGGCCAGCTGCATCAAGGACAGCCTCCTTCACTTCCCTCAATTCAAACCTCTCGCTAAACTCAGACAGTATTCACTCGAGATTGACAGCAGATACTGGGAACACAAGGAGTATGACAACTTCAGAATGCCTTCAAAACCGAATGGGTCCTCATCCAAATCCATCCCTAATAACAACAACCAGTTTTCCTCCAATTCTAACAACTCGAACATGTCAAGTACATGTACCGAGACCTGTTATTTTGGCAGTGCTGACCAAGCAACCATCCTATGTCCACATCCAAGTATCTACGCTGCATGCATATCACTTGGTACTTCGGTCTCGTCTCAGCACATCCATCACCCACATGCCTACTCCTCACCCCTCGGTCCGTCTCACCTCGGGACTTCCTGTCCTTGTTCTATCCTCAGTCACAGCCCTTGTTTTATAGTCGGGCACTTCCTATTGTCCTATCCTTGGCCACATTTCTATTATCCTGTCCCTTATTGTTCTATCCCCGTTTTACATTCCTTCATTCTAATCTTACTTGTTGTGGACAATAGCCATATGCTCTGCATACCTTATTGTTCCACATTCCTTATTCCACATGTCGCTTCTTAACTTATATAAGTAGGACATGCATGTACATATTTCCTCATTCTGGGTATCGACTAGGCTTAGGCCCTTCTACATTCTTCCCCTCTGTTAAAGTCCTTGACTTGGGCCAGCATCACCAGTATCCTCCTGAGTACCTGTCTGTTGCAAATCGGTGGCATGCACAGCAAGTAGGGCACAATGCACGAGTATGTTGAAGCCAATGCTACTACTCTTGGCCTGCAGGACTTGGCCATTGTCTGCCTGATACTCTTTGGCAGTACCGAAGTCCGTCAGTACCCAAAGCTTGACAGAACAACAAGAAGAGTAAGAAGGGGGGCAAGAAGAATGGCAACAATAAGTCTTCCAACAATAACAACCATGCTAACAACATTTTGTCCAAGCTCAGAAAAGATGGGAAGCTGTTTCCCGAAGAACGTCAAAGGTGAATTGACTCGGGACTCTGTCTCTTGTGTGCTTCAAAAGGTCACATGGTCAAGGACCGCCCCAAATCTAATTCCCAATCATCATCGACTTCTTCTTCTAACAATAAGAACAACAACAAAAAATCAATGAAAGCACACGCAACCAAGGTGAGTATGTCCAACACCAATGCCAAAGACAACATGGTGATAGAGTTGAAAAAATAAGCTGCAATCTCAGAAATGCACAAGCTGAGGATTGTGTTAGCCTCTCTCATATGCTCTTCTTGAACACCCTTTCTCCTATTTCTCATGTATCTTCTACTTCTGAGACTTTGAAAACTTCTCTAATAGTTAATTTGACTTGCTCTCTTATTTCTGAGTTTCCTCTTGTTACACTCTTAGATTGTGGTTCTTCAGTCTGCTTTATTGAATCACAAGTTGTGCAAAAATATTCTTTGCCTACTAATTCAGTTCCTCCTATTCCATTGAAATTATTTGATGGTTCTACTAACTCTGTCATTACTCAGACCACTATGATCCCTATCAGATTTCTGACTGGCGAACTTCAGAATGTTACTTTCTACATAACATCGTTGGACGGCAGTTGCTCTACAGTACTCGGCTTCAACTGGCTCACCCACTACAATCCATCAATTGACTGGGTATTGGGCAGTATAAATTTCAAGGGTATAGAACCAACTGCCACTCCAACCCCTCAGGTAGGGAATAGCATGTGTTAGGGTAACCCACACGGGTCACCAGGTTGGATGCCCTTGGGTTTGGGTATGGGTCAAGCCAAGAGCACCTGTGACCCAGCCTAACCTGCCGCCTCAACTATGTACATGCATATGACATGTACACACTGCATGCGCACACATATGATATGACCATGCCATATGCACACACGTATGACATGAATGTGCCATATGCACATGCACTGACACCAACATGCCATATGTGCATGTGCTGACACCAATGCACCGACACTAATGCACTGTATACTCATGCGTATGACATGCACATGTGCAGCATGTTTGTGTCATATGTCACATGTGCATACGGTGTGTTCATGTCATACATCATGCACATGTATGGTGTGTTCATATTGTATGGCATGTTCATGTTGTATGGCATGTTCATGTTGTATGGCATGTTCATGTTGTATGGTACAATTATGTTATATGGTGTGTTCATGTCATACGTCATGCATGAGTACGGCAAGTTCATGTTGTATGTTGCATGCACATATGGCACATGTAGGTTCAGCATACACTCAACATCCATCAACCTGTGGGAAATAACCCATGGGTTGATGGGTTTGGGTTTTCCATGGGTTGGGTGTGGGTCACCCACATTTGACCCATGGGTGACCCATACTATTCCCTACCCTCAGGCCTCACCCGCTGCTTTACAGTCCAGCACTTCACTTCCAAGCAATCTGTCACCATCTCCAAAGTTGGAAGTGCCGCAAATAGCCCTAGTTAATGCAGAAGCATTTGTTCACACCTGTAAACTAGAAGGTTTGCAAGCCTTTCAACTTGACCTCACAGATCTCAACAAATACGCTTGAGGCTCTACTACAGTTGATTCTTCCAACAACCTGGATAGCATTAAACAGCATGTTCCAGAATTCTATCATGACTTCACTGATGTCTTTAGTAAACAGCATGGTAATACACTAGTGGTATGATGCAAAGGAATGATGTAATCATAATAATACATAAAATCTCCCAAAGGCAAAACAATGGCGAGGTTCAGGGCAGGGCAAGGCTTCAACTTGTATGTTGCGCCCACCAGATCGCATGAGCCCTAATTTTGGAAAAAGTGAGACAGAGAATTAACTAGTAGAGAATCAAGGTTGATTATCTAACTGAAGACTGAACTACTGAAGTACAAGATCTTTATACTACTTTCGAATCTACTAGGAGTCGAAGAGGTTCCTATAATAGAATGAGAAAACCAAGTGTTGTGAAAAGCAAGAATGGAAATACTATGCCCCAAATAATGATCTCCTCTGTGACATTGGGGAGTGATGTGTCACTCCAATTCCCAATGGAGTTACCCTAAGGAACGTAATAGCAGATCTGATATAAGAGATTGAGCGGAATTGCGAATAAATGAAAGTGGAGTGAAATGTAAATGAAAGGATATTAAATGTAAATGAAGATGGAATGGAATAGCAAGCATATGGAGTGTGACATAAATGAGTGGAGTGAATTGACAGGAGCATGTGATGCCAAGATAGATACAAGAGGTGCATATAGTCTGTGGGCTGAGGGCATATAGTTGGATAAGTGAGCGATAGCGTAGTTAGGCTGAGTGGGCTGAAATGAATAGTCAGGCATGCCGGCATATGGTTCCTGACAACTAGTACCTCATAGACCTTATGACCTCAAGATCAACCTCGAGGACAGCACTTTGCCCCCTCTTGGCCCCATCTATTCCCTCTCAGTATCCGAACTCCAATCACTATGAGATTTCATCAACAAACACCTCAACATGGGCTTCATTAAACCCTTGTGTTCGTCACACGGCACCCCAGTACTATTCGTATGCAAGAAGGACGGCTCTCTGCAACTCTGTGTAGACTTTTGCAGTCTAAACAGAATTTCAAAGAAGGACCATTATCCACTTCCCCTTATTTCTGACCTCTTAGATGCCCCCAAGAAAGCTCGTATATACACCAAAATCGATCTCTGACATACCTATCATCTCGTTTGAATTGCTGAAGGGGATAAATGGAAGACAGCCTTTAGGATTTGTTATAGATCCTTTGAGTGACTTGTCATGCCGTTTGGTTTATCTAATGCCCCTGCTGCATTTCAGCGCTTCATGAATGACATTTTTGGCAATCTATTAGACAACTGCACCATCATCTATTTAGATGATATCCTCATCTATTCCAACAATGAATCCTCACATATCGAACATGTTTGTGAAGTTCTTCAATGATTATGCAAACACAACCTTTACACCCAAGAAGACAAATGTTCCTTCTACCAAATGTCCGTTGAATACCTTGGATATATCCTATCACCTGATGGTCTTACAATGGTGGAAGACAAAGTCAAATGCATCACTCAAAGACCCAAGTTGCGAAAAGTCAAAGACATCCAATCATTCCTCGGATTTGCAAACTTCTATCGACAATTTATTTTCAACTATTCCTCCATTACAACTCCCCTTACTTGACTCACTCGCAAAGGTCTGGTGTGGAACTGGAGTGAGGAGTGTAGAGATGCATTTAATAAGCTGAAACTGGCATTCACATCTGCCCCCATCTTAACTCATTGGACTCCTGATTTGCCCTTGATTGTGGAGACAGATGTGTCAGATTATACTTTAGCAGCCATACTCTCTCAACACACCCCAGATGGTGAGCTTCATCCTGTCACATTTCATTCCCAAACTTTCACTTCCCCAGAACTTAATTATAACATTCACAATAAAGAACTGCTTGCAATTTTTGAAGCTTTTCAAAAGTGGCATCACTACTTAGAAGGTTCCAGCGACCCCATCAATGTCATCACCAATTATAAGAACTTGGAGTACTTTTTCACTACCAAGTTGTTGACTAGACATCAAGCTAGGTGGTCGGAAACCCTTTCACAGTTTAATCTTGTCATTCATTTCAGACCAGGTCATTTGAGCACTAAGCCTGATTTGCTCACTGGACAATGGGACATCTACCTTAAGGAGGGTATGAGTGACTATGCCACCATTAATCCCCAGAACCTTTGACCCATCTTCTCTCAACATCAGTTGACCACATCCCTTCGAGCCACAAGCCTTATCAAACCCATACTGAGGGCCTTGACTCTATGGACACCAAGCACATCCTGAACGACTGTTAAATCCACATGTCGGATGCTTAGCTAGATACTTCCAAAAGGGTTTCTGGAGGTTCTGAATGGTTTGCAAGAGGGGATTTGTACTCCAGAGGCAGAGGGACTAGAGTTCGTGGGTTCATGGATGGAAATGGAAAGAGGCAGAAACGCAGGAAGTGCTGGAGGCCTAGGACTGTTCTCAGTATTAGGTAGTTCAAGTGGTTTGAGGTAGCAGGGACTTGGCTTCAACTTATGTGTTGTGCCCTCCTTGATCGTCTGTCCCTAATTTTGGAAAATTGGAAAGTTTACTGGAACTGAATCAGAAACTACGATGCAGAATTAAGTTGATATTTGTACTGGCAAATAGTCCAGTCGACTAGTGTCTTATATACATGTATCTAGTCTTTGTACTAACTTTGCCAAGTAAAGACAATGGGGGGAAAGAGTACAAGGGGCTAATACAGAACGAAGAACAAGGGAGTGAGGTACATGATGATCCTGCATGTCATTTATCAAAGGAACGGAACCTTGGTCTTGGAATCTTCGGAGGTTCGGGATTGCAGAACCTTGGGTTGGTACAACGGAATTTGGAAAGCGATTGTTCAGGCTTTGAATGGTTGGAAAGGTCCCAGAAACGGTGCAGGTGGTTGTGGGGATTAATGTGGGTTTATTGGTGGCATGGGCCATAACAATGACATTAAACATCATCTTCTTTCTGAATCCTTAGCCCAGAAACACCTCGCAAATAATGATGACCCAAAGTGGCAGACTAATTCTAATGGTCTGTTACTATTCAATGATTGCATTTACATTCCCAAGACACAAGACTTACGCTTATGCATGTTATAACATAAGCATGATCACATTCTTTCTGGATACTTTGGAGTTAACAAAACCATAGACCTCATTAGACGTGACTACAATTGGCCTGGTATGAGGTCATTCATCAAAGACTACTGCAAATCCTACACAATGTGTATGCAGAACAAATCACAATGTCATAAGCCCTACGGATTTCTCAAGCAGCTTCCAGTGCCAGAAAAACCCTGGAACTCGATATCCATGGACTTCATCGAGCAGCTCCATACGTCTTTAGGATTCACAGCCATCCTAGTCATTGTCAACTGCTTTTCAAAACAGTCTATCTTCATTCCCACTTCCATTACCATCACTTCTGCTCAGCTTGCAGAACTCTTTGTACTTCATGTATTCTCCAAACATGGCATTCCTTCCCACATCACTTCAGATAGAGGCTCGGAATTCATGTCTTACTTCTGGTGTTCTCTTGGGAAAGCCCTCAATATGAAGTTGCATTTCACCTCAGGCTATTACCCAGAAGGCAATGGCCAGACTGAGCATACTAATCAGACATTAGAACAGTACCTCCATGTCTATTGCAACTACCAACAAGACAACTGGGCTTTGTTATTACCCCTTGCAGAGTTTGCCTATAACAACACTCCTAATGCCACCACTGGAGTCTCGTCTTTCTTTGCCAACAAAGGCTATCATCCCAATTTTACCATTCATCCCAAACATGACCTTGCTTCATCTTGAGCACAAGACTTTGTAGTTGACCTGGATGAGTTACACCAACAGCTTCAAACTAGTATCCTCAATGCTTAACAAATGTACCAGACCTCAGCAGACGCCAAACAACTTCCATCTCCAGACTTTCCTATCAGCAGTCTCACATTTATCAAAGCTAAATTCCTCAGGACTACCCATCCTGTGAAAAAGCTAGCTGAGAAGTTTTTGGGTCCATTTGAAATCATTGCATATCCCGGTACTCACTCAGTTACTCTGAAACTCCCAGGCTACATGAATGTAGTATATCCTGTATTCTACATTTCAATGCTCAAGCCAGCCTCTCCTAATCCCATTCCTAATCACATTTAACCACCTCTGCCCCCAGTGATCATCGATGGCAAAACCAAATTTGAGATATCTGAGATCCTCAACTCGAAAATTGATAATCAATGTATGACATGCAGGTTATTGTACTTAGTGTGGTGGGCAGGATACAAAGGCACAGATGAAGAAACTTCATGGCTCCTTGTAACAGAACTCAACCATGCTTCAGAACTTATTCAAGACTTTCACAAGTCATACCCATCCAAACCTGGACCATTACCCATTCCATAAGCACCTTGTAATTTCTCTTCCGTTTACTCTTGCTCATTCGGTTCATTACCATGTTTTGCATTTCAGTTCCTTTTTATTCCATCTTCAAGTTCAAAAAAAAAACCTCAATTCCAACTCGCTCATTCTAGCTTGCAATTCAACTTCTCCTTTCTATTTTCAAGTTCAACTCTCAGTTCCCATCCATCATTCCTTATTCCAATTCAACTCTCAATTCCAAATCATTCATTCAATTCACTCTTAAGTTCAATTCAAAAATTACAATTAAGTCAAATCACTCCTATTCTACAATCCTAAATCTATTTCTCCATCCTCAAGCTCATCAAAGGCACTCTTTGGCTGTCCAGACCCCATCATCTAATTTTTCCAAGCCCCACATACCCTTAGTGGCTCCGGTTCCAACTCCCTACTCTCTGACCTCTGATATGACAACTGCATCGGCAAGTCACTCACCTCACCTTGCAACTCCTCATTGGTCATGCGGCTCTCCAACAATTTGAACTTGTGTTCCACCACTTCCTTACGAAGTTCGTCAACCGACCTCTACAGCTCTTGAAGCATGAAGGTCAGAGCGATGATGGGTGAGGGTGCAGGAGATGCAGGGGCTATGACTTTGGGAGGAGGGACAACCATGGGGGGTGGTGAGGGAGGAGGTAGAGGGGATGGCATGGGCAGTGGAGGTGGTAGAGGTGGATAGGGAATGGCACGGGTCACCCACGGGTCAAATGTGGGTGACCCACACCCAACCCATGGGAAACCCAAACCTGTCAACCCATGGGTTTTTTCCCACCGGTTGATGGGTCTTGGGTACACGCTGCACCTGCACGCAATACGTCGCATATGTGGCGCTGCATACTCGGCGGCACATATGTCGCGTTTGTCACGGTGCATGCATATATGTCGCGTACGTGGCGTACATGGCAGCACCTGTGCATACGGGCATTGCGTACGTCGCGTTCATCGCGGCATGTGTGCATATGTTGCATATGTCACGGCGCGTGCACATACATTGCGTACATGGCAGCACGTGCACATACAGGCATTGTGTACATCACGTTTGTCATGGCACATGTGCATGTGTCACGTACATCACGTATGAGGCGGCATGTGCACATACGTCGCATATGTGGCAGCACATGCACGTAATGGGCGTTGCGTACATCATGTATGTTGTGGCGCATGCGCGTACGTCATGGCACATGCGCGTACGGTGTGTTCGTTGCGTTCAGGGTGTTGCATTTGTGTCGGCGCATGCACATACGTGTTCGTTGCATTCGTGTCAGAGTTGACACCCTGGGTTGGGCCCAGGTCACGGGTGCTTGCAGCTTGACCCGCACCCACACCCAAGGACACCTGACCCGGTAACCCGTGCAGGTTGGCCTGACCCGGTGACCCGTGCGGGTTGGCCTGACCTGTGCATTTCCCTAGAGGTGGAGGAGTGGGCATAGGCATAGGTGGTGAGGGAGGAGGTGGTGGTGGAGGAGGAGCCAGTGTGGGTGAAGACACCGTTATCTGTGGTGTTGGTGCCATAGTAGGTGGTGGTAATGACTCATGTGGAGGTAGAGTTGATGGTGGAGGTGGAGGAGTGGGAGAGTTAGGAAGGAAGAGGGGGGTATGCATAGTAGGCTCTAACCTCAGCTTTTTCAAAGGGCCTACCTCATTCTGTTCCACTCCATCTGGCATAACTATCCTCAACCTCTTTTTTGACCTTGGATTTTCCTCACTTTCGGGATTCCACTCCTTGACTTTTCCCTTGCTCTTCCTCTTACTTGTACCATAACCTCTCTCATTAATACTGTAACCTACTCCTCTCTCACCACACCACACACATGCACCCAAATCCAAGTCCCCATCCCACTTCTTTAGGCATGTGTTGCCTCACTTCACGCAGTGCTTGCATGGCTTTTCAGCCACTCATCCATGAGACCAAGGCATACAGTCATCTTCTTCACCTAACCTCACATTTTGATAGAAGACACCATGAAGTCACCCTCATCATTCCTCATCTGAAGATGAGCATACTGCAACAAAGAAATCAGTAAAGTAATTAATTCCGAGACAACACTTGACTCACCTTTGCACTTTTCGAACTCACCCCTTTGACCCAGGGCTCTCACACATCGATATGGTCTTGCTTGAGCAGTGCTTTGCTGTACTCAATGGTTAAAGATGAGGGGGATAGAACTGTGATAGGTAGGGAGGGTTCACCTCTGAGATAACTGGTGATTGGCAAGGGGACCCATTAGCTTCTGCATGTAGGCACGGTTGATATATGAGGGTTCTATTTTCAACGACAAACAGTTACCATCTAACCTCCCTCACGACTTCTCTTATATGCTTTTGCATTTCCAAATTCCAATAGGGCCACTATCTAGAACTTCATTTCTGCAGCCTCATGGGACTCAGCCATAAGGGGGGGATACTGTTAGGAACCATATGACAGCATGCCCAACTATTCATTTCAGCCTACTCAGCCCAACTCCGCCTTTACTTGCCTATTCAACTATATGCCCTCAGCTGTCAGGAACCGTATGCCAGCAAGCCGACTATTCAATTCAGCCCACTCAGCCCAACTCTACTCTTGCTCACCTATCCAACCATACGCCCTCAGCCCACAGACTATATGCACCTTGTGTATCCATCTTGGCATCACGTGCTCCTGTCAATTCACTCTACTCATTTATGTCACATTCCATATGCTCGCTTTTCCATTCCATCCTCATTTACGTTTAATATCTTTCATTTACATTTCATTCCATTTCCATCTATTTGCAATTCTGCTCAGTCCTTTATGTCTGATCTGCTATTACATTCCTTAGGGTAACTCCATTGGGAATCGGAGTGACACATCACTCCACAATGTCACAGAGGAGATCAATATTTGGGACGTAGTATTTCTGTTTCTCGCTTTTCATGTTCCTTGGCTTTCTCATTCTATTATAGGAATCCCTTCGACTCCTAATAGATTAGAAAGTAGTATAAAAAGATCTTGTACTATTAGTTCAGTCTTCAGTCAGAAAATCAATCTTGATTTTGACTAAGGTCCTCTGTTCGCTTCCATCTACTTCGCTTTTATGAAATTTGGGGACCATGCAGTCTAAGTGGGCATAATGCAATACGTTGAAGCCAACCCCAATCCAAACCTCTGTTAAGTCCGCGTGTCAGGCGCTTAGCTGGTACTTCCGAAGGGGTTATCCGGGCTACTGCGAAGGTCCGTAATGGGGCCGAAGACCGAGACGGAAGTCGGACGGACTACGGACGGGGATGGAGGCGCCGGAAGCTTAGGGTAGGTCGTGGAATAGATCAATCCGGTCACTGAGGTGTTCGAGGTCGAAGGGACTTGGCTTCAACTTATGTGTTGCGCCCTCCTCGATCGTCTGTCCCTGATTTCGGAAAGGAGGCGGGAGTTTACCGGAAATGAATCGGAAACTGGTGGGAGACTAAA
>QLPG01005806.1:0-28020 GCA_003314385.1 Gomphus sp. MG54
ATTTTCATATATTGTTATTGATAATAGCTAAGACTCGGTTGCATTTATAGACTTCGGCGATTGACTAGGCATGATATACTTGAAGGCCTCACAGAAACATCCAACCGACCTCTCGGATGTAAGAGTCTTGGAAGTCTATGAAAGCTTTGCTGATAACATCTATTATCCTAAGCGTACGCCTTATTCAACACATCCGCTTCAGTTGCAGAATTGGTGAAACGCGGAACACTTGCAAATATTGGAGCACATGGAGAGGCCCCTTTGGGTCTCATCTACCACGCCGAGATGAAATTCACGCAGGCCGGTGGTCTGAATGCATATGAGGTGTTACGGGCCGCAACTCGTGACGGAGCACTCTCCCTTGGCCTATTTGGTTCAATCGGCAGTCTCAGCACCGGTAAACTCGCAGATTTGGTGTTATACCCCCCAGGCGTAACCTTTGAATACTTTCAAGATCTTGAACCTACGACAGATCCTCGGTTCGTAGTCAGAGGAGGAAGGGTCTTCAATGCGAATACTATGACGGAAGAATGGCCAGTCAAAGGTCGTAAACATGTACTACCCAAGATAAACGCCGATTAAAGGTGCTATCGTGTATAAAACATGCGAACACATATGAATCTATCTATAGCAATAGGATCATAAGTCAAAGTCTGAATCGGAGTCCGCATGTCGGCTGGCTGTCCGTAGATTGTTCGAAGGGGTAGGTCGTTTTGCTGAGGACGACTCCCAGTCATCTTCATCTTCATCGGAGCCTTTGTCCAGATTAGACGGCTGAGGCGATGAGGTGATTGCCAGTGCCAATATTAGTAAAGCCTCAAGCTCTGCGTGGGTAATGTTAGACAGACAGACAAAATAAACATATGAGAGGAACGAGCCTGAGATGGTTCTCTCTCTATCTGCACCCCAGGCAACTACCTGGCGCGTAACTTCACCCCCTCGATATATGATAAGGGTGGGGCAAAGATGGTCGGCATAATTTGGTATGCATTTATCGCCTACGATGGAAACAAACTTTGTCCGAGGATGACGTCTTGCGAGCTCCCGTAGCTGCCCTGCAAGTCGGGTGCTTGCGACCTGACTGGATTACCCAACGGCAGGTCATTTATATGTATCTGACCACTACGAAAGCAATTCACCCGTCCTTATACAGGAAACAGACGACTCCGATGCCCTTGATCTGCGACTCACCGGGAAGATCTAACTTGCTGGCGTCGGTGACTTCTCTAGTATAATCTTCGCGACCAATGGGATAGACTTCTCCAAATTTCGCGGCCCTCTCTGCCCCCTGAAGTTCTGCAAACCTCTGACGTCGATAAGCGGCGATCGTGCGTTCAGTGTCAGAATCGATGGCATCATCTTCCAACTCTTGGAGCTGTGAAGAGGACGCATTGGCCAGAATGGTTTCAAGCTTCGGAGAGGGAGGTGGGGAAGGTGTTGGTGGCGTGACTTCGCGAGGCGGCAAAATACCGTGCTTGCGCAATGCGTCGTTGCTGAATCGACATCGCCATAAAATAAGACAATATTGCTGGTTATTACTTTAAACTTACAATTCTGTATCTTCGTTGGGATTCATGGCAAACGCGATCAGGCAGAAAGCAGTCTGCGCATCGCGTTCGTCACATGTCACAATTATTACAAGCCTCACATGTGTGGCTCATGGTCTTTATAATAGGCTTCTTCTATTTTCCATAACTCGTCTCCTCCCGAGTTGCTTTACTTGACCTTCCACTACCCACCGATCAATCCCTTTCACGATCCTTTGGGGACTGGTCCTAGGAACCTCGGTGGCGTTTATTCATGGCGTCTTCGGAGCTCATCCCCAGGGCATACCAAGTTAAAATCATATGTTTATTTTTCTTCCTTAACTTATTATCTTCCACAGGAAGAGATTTTCAATCGTGCCAGGCAACAAAACATCGTTGCGGCTCTAGACACGTGAGGTCGAACTAGATATCTCCGTCTTCAACGATATTGACATGCACCTCGAATATAGTGGCAGCGGAAAGACCTACATTGCCGTTTTACTTATCCGATGGTTGGCGGCTCAGAGTAATGGAGTTCGAAAGATATATGTTTTCATCGTACCTCGAGTTCCGCTCGTTCAACAGCAAGCAGACTTCATTGGTTCACAACTACCACTTACAGTTAGAGGGTACTTTGGTGCCGCTGTCGACTCGGTTAGCTACTACAAGGTTTGAAGAGGATTTAACTGATAAGTTTCGTTGGACAGTGGAAACACGACCCTGCGAAATGGGCCCAAGAGTTTAAAGAATGCGATGTTATGGTAATGACAGCACAGATTTTTCTGGACGCTATGTTACACGCACATTGGTCGATGTCCCAAGTGAGTGGTCAAAGTAGGACTGGATCGGAGTACCTGATTCTATTTCTCAGGTGGCTTTGCTTGTCCTTGATGAGGGTATGATTGTGCATGTATTGTATCGCTGAATTGTCTTAATTCCATATTCTTCCGTAGCTCATCACGCAAGGAAAAACCATCCTTACAATCAGATCTTACGGGATTTTTACCATACCTGTGAACCTGAGCAGCGGCCAAGGATTTTTGGGATGACCGCTTCGCCAGTCTGGAACCATAAAAATCCATACCCATCACTTCTAGCGTTGGAGAGCAATTTGGACGCAAAAGTGCTTGGTGTATTGGAGAACAGACAGGAGCTTCTAGAACATTCTCCCAGACCCATTGAGGTATGTACATTGCCTCAATCAGCTTCTTATAGTGAAGTGCTTCCAGATCATTCGTGAATATCCAGCTGTGGGAACCAGTTTTCCCGGATATCCTTCTTTGCTCTGGCACGGACTAGTGGAACTCGACCTTCATTCCCACCCGGTCATTGCCAGTAATAATCTTGAACTAAGATATGGTGTGACTGTGGCAGAAGTAGGGCCGTATGGTGCTGACTATTACTTGTCTAGTCACCTACGTTCACTGGTGGATGATCAGGTTCGAAAGAATCATTTCGAGTTCATGATGATCCAAGCGGAACCAATTCAAACCGGCGAACTAGAAGCTCTAGACACAATGTCTGTCGATTCTAAATTGTCAGACATATCTTCGGCCATCATTCAAGTTCAATTATTACTTAAACGCTTCGGTCAATCATTGTCGTTTGAGGAGTCTTTTGTTATTGTCCCTGATTGGATTTCTCCCAAACTACGCGTACTTGTTTCGATCCTAACGGAAAGGCGTTCCAGCTCGTTTCAAGGTATAATCTTTGTGGAGCAACGTCAAGTGGCCGCAACGTTAGCCTGGATTCTTCCGCGTCTTCCCGAATTGAGGGGCTGGATTACAACTGGTGCCCTCATTGGGCATAGCATGGGAGGTCGACGGGAGGGTCCAGGTAAACTCGGAATGGTTGATAAGAAACAACAAGAAACTTTGAAGGCTTTCAGACTGGGGGCCTGCAATCTGCTTGTTTCAACCTCTGTCGGAGAAGAGGGCTTGGATTTCCCGGTCAGTAGCCTTTCTCTTGAGTCCTGGTGTTACGCCGTAGCTCAATCGATGGAATTTATAGGCGTGCGATCTCATTGTACGTTATAACCCACTGCAGAATATGGTGGGATACCTTCAATCCCGAGGAAGAGCTCGTCAGTTTGACTCTACATACATTGTCATGATTCCAGAGGGATCCCTCAACGAACATAATCGCTATCACGCCATGCGGGAAAGTGAACCTGAGATCAAACGTCTTTATCAACTTCCTCGTAACTCGAACAGATCACAGATGGAAATCGAGGAACCTGACGACCCAATGGACATTGCTGCTCGCCAGCGTTACTTAATTGCTTCAACTGGCGCAGTACTCACCTTTGGCTCTGCCATTAGCCTTTTGAGTAATCTTTGTGCGCTCATTCCGCGTGACAAGTATACGCAGGCTCTACAACCTCAGTATACTGGAGACTTTCAAATGACTGTAATGTTACCCACCGCGCTCCCCATCCCGAGAGAGAGTCTTGTGCACGATGGTGCTGTCAGACGTACCAAGCGAGAAGCAAAGGCAGCTGCAGCGTTTGCAGCTTGCAAGGCTTTACACGAACTGAAGGTATTCGATGACTATCTCCTCCCTGCGCGCAGGACAAGCGGGGCAGATATTGAAGATGCCGATGGACGTCCCATTCCAGAGGTCGGCCTGGTCAGTGAGATGATGGACGTCCTCGTATACGATCCCTGGTCACCCTGGCAGTCGCCAGTTAGCGAGACAGTGATAAGCCTTGATGCATGGGTCTATCCCCTGTTATTCGGAGATCAAGTAGAAGCCAAACTTGGCCTGGTCACTGCAAACGATCTAGATTCTTTGTTGCCATTGACCTGCAATAACATTTACATCCAGTTTGGCGCTCCCTTTCAGATCTCTTTCAGTTCAGAAGCCGATTTGCAAGTGCTTCAGCAATACACTACTCAAGGTATCCAGTGGTATAACACATCCAAACGAGTCAAGCACCCCGTTACGTGCATGTTAGCACTACTTACTTCGCAGGGTGACCTCGACTTTGAATCCATGCGAGATTCCGTCGAAAATCCAACGCGATCAGATAACTTCACACACGAAGACGAGGACCGCCTAATTCTGCGATGTCAGCTTGAATATGGGCGACCCCTTCTTTTACGACGTTTGCGCGAAGATATGACGCCGTTATCACCACCAATCTCGTCAAGCGAATTAGGCCCAGTAGGAGAATATGCTACGTACGCTGAATTTTATGAACGGCAGAACAGTCATCGAAAGCGTCCAATAGAAATACCTCAAGATGGTCCGTTGTTACAGGTGGGAATACTTGTTTCCCATGAGCAGTTCCTCTATGAGTTAACCTACTTTACATCAAGGTGGAGACTTTTGTTCGAAATTTTGACTCCCAGTATCAGTTGAAACCGGACATGTCCCAAGAAATAATCCCTGAACAGGCACAGTCACCGAAGAGACTGCAAAGACTCGTATCTGCAAAGTTATGTGAATGGTTTGTATTCCCTGAGCATGTACGGCAAGGGTTCCACTTCCTGCCACCGGTTATCCGCCGCATTACAGATGTGTTTCGCGCGCGAGCTGCTGTAAAGCAACTTGATCTACCATCAGTCATGGATGTGGATCTTGTAGTAGAAGCTTTAACTTTGCCGTGCGCCACCGCCGGATTCAACAACCAAAGGCTAGAAACTCTCGGAGACTCGGTCTTGAAACTGTGTGTCGTAGTGCACCTATTCAATGCATTCCCATTTCGCCATGAAGGTGCGTGTACACTGGACCTCACTGATCCTCACAGTTGACGAGATGGATCTCTAGGCCAATTGGATGGTCTGAGGCGGAATTCGGTCAGTAATCGAGTACTTCTAGCTAGAGCGAAGGAAATTGGCCTGGAGAAATTTTTGACTTCGGAGCCTTCTGCTATGAGAAAATGGCGTCCGTCTGCTGGGGATGGAAAGTTAATCGACGGCGTTTGGTTTGCGGAAAGAAAGTTCGCGCGACGCAGTCTGCAAGACTGTATGGAGGCTCTCCTTGGTGTGAGTTTTCTGTCTGGAGGCATCTTGACAGCTGTGCAAACAGGATCAGCGTTAAATCTGTGCTTTGGCGGCACCGAGCCGTGGGGTACGAGGTACAAACCGCCAGATCCATCTCCAATACCACCCCTGTTTTATGCTCTACACGAGGCGCTCGGATACCAATTCACATCTGGGGAGCTTTTAACAGAAGCCATCACACATCCATCATTTCAGTCTGAAAATGCATGTTATCAAAGACTCGAATTCCTGGGCGATGGTGCGCACAGATTAAATATTTTTTGATTCGTCACTAAAAGTTTATTCTACCATGTAGCTTTGTTGGACGTCGTTGTCATGGACTACTTGTTCAGAAAATACCCGAATGCGACTTCTGGGCAGCTCACATGGGCTAGGTCGAGAGCCGTGTGTGCCCCCGCTTTGACAACTATCGCCGTGAAACGACTGTCATTGGAAAAGTTTCTTTTATACAACAACGCTGAGTTAGGGAAGGCGTTGGCCAAGGCAGTTCCAGAGCACCAGGAACTTTCTTATGAACAGATAGTGTTGGAGGGTTGGAAATACGAACCCCCCAAGGCATTGTCGGATATCATGGAAAGTGTCTGCGGAGCAATCCTGGTGGATTCAGGTTATGATTTCGAGCGAACGCGGACAATTATCGAGAAGGTGATGGAGCCACTGTTGGAGGTTCTAAAAGCTAATCTCCCACGCGACCCTACATCGGAGCTGATCTTGTCTCTGGCTCGAAGAAGCTGCCAGAGAGCCAAATTTGAGTACGTTGTTCATTTTTGTTCACTTCAAGTAGGTTAAGCAGAGCGTTGTTCCTCTAGAAAATTTTCAAGTGACGGAAAGAATCGCCACAACGACTCCATCCGATTTCTTGTTCACGGAGTAGCCATAGGAGAGCCCTTACGGGCCCCTAATGGTGGGCTGTCCCGATTGAAGCCGCTTTTAGCCCAAAGAGTAAAGGGCGAACTAGAGGATCCCAACTCCGAATATCATGTTGAAAAGTTGTGCGACTGCAAGACGAAGCTGAGCAAGAAGCCAACTGAAGTAGATGTTGATCGCAAAGAGTTAAACGACGAGCGAGAGGATGAATTCGCCATTCTCGGAGTGTTGGAACTCAGGGAGGTAGACGGAAAGCTGGAAGATGGAGGCCGAGGCTATACGTTAGAAGAGGACGAGGTGGAAGAGGAACAGACGGTTGGACAGCGGGAAGGATGCATTAAAACTGAAGGGGCTGAAGGACACGAAACACTAGAGCCGATGAATGTGGATGACGAATTGGATAGCAAACGTGAGTTAACAGAGGAAACAGAGGAAACAGAGGAACCAATGGAGGTAGATGAAGAAGAGGAAGCGAGACGTTTTGAGGAAGCAGTAGTCGAGAGAATGCTTTTTGGTTGACGTCATATATACCTGTGCTTACATACTTAGCCGGACACGTGTTCACGCTTATTGCTAGACTCCTTGCGTACTGCGTACTGTCTACCATGCTGCTCGAGAGAGCGGGTCAGTCCCTTCTGGGTACTGTCTCCTTTCGCAGACTCTCCGAGCAGACCCGGTCAATACACATTCCTAGACGAATAATTTCGCACTCATCCCAAACAAATCTATTTGGCCGCACTCGCGCACTCGTCACTCAGTTCATTACTCAGTTGCGGGGACAAGGTGTCCCACCATCCCGCTTCACTCATACTAACCCCTCTATCCGCCAGTCTCTTTCGTTGCCTGTTCGCATTGCACTCTCCCGGCCCCTGCGAGCACCCTGTCTTCCCAGAGCACCCCGCATACCTGGAAACGTGACCCACGTCGGCCTGGGCACCGCCAGAAACTTCTCTATGGGTCGACCAATCTTCCAGAACATTGTCCAGAATGTACCTGTCGCGGGTAGAGCATTCTATGAGGTCGATTGGGATCTCAAGTTGAGGGAGGAAAAGAACTCAAAAGTCCGCAGGCCCAAGAAGCCGAGCCACAAAGAGAAACTCACAGACAAGCTCACACCTCTCCCTGAGCACTCAATTTTTGCTACGACAGACGACGAGGTGAAACATTATTTCATATCGCCTCCGGAACCACTTGTTACTACCTATCTTCAAATCCCGCTTGCCCCCACACCTACCTCGCGGGTACCTCTGTCCCCTTTCCCCTCTTCGCCTCTTCTTCTTCCGCTTCCAGCAATCGCCAAGGAGCATGCCTCCCATTCAAAGCATGCGCTACGTGTGTCTTCCTTGTTTCGTCGTCTCGATGCTGCGCGAGTATGGGACCGAGGAGCATCCTACGAGACATTCGGAGAACCATCCGGATTATGCACCGTTCTACGAATAAAATTCGAAGGGTGGACTGAGGACGCCGTCAGAGAGGTCCTAGGGGATGCCGGAAGGGATTGGTGCACCATTCAAGAAGTTTGTCTTGTTTCCGAAGAGTGTGAACCACAAGATTCCCATTTGTCACCCACACACACGACCTCTTTTTCTGATCCGGTTCAGGACATGGGATTTGTAATGCCCAGTCTCGACCCTTTGTCTTCCTTTGCAACATCAGTGAACTCTCCTACTTCCTCGTGGCCTTCATTGTCCTCCAGTCCCCGCTCGTTCAGCGATGGCGGGTCAGATTACTCATTCCCTTCGATCCCGGAATATGATTTGGGCGAAGATCCCATCACAGAGTCATCATCTGACGTCTCTTTTTCTAGTACCCTCGACGAATCGTCTGGCCTCTCTCGCACCTCTGAGAGCCTGGGCTGGATGGGTTTTAGTTCTGACTTTGAAAGGAGGATGTCATCCCTCGAAAGTGACGTCTTCTAACCACACACGGCTGACTCTCACCTCTATACAACCCCGTATCTTCAGTTAAACGGAACCACGATATTCCTTAATTTTATATGCTAATGTCTTTTCGTACAATTTGATCGTTGAATGCACTCTCAAGTCTCATTATACAATTGTACTATAGTCCGTGGGGTTCCGGATACAAGCAGTAGTCACTGAGACAATAAATTAATAACAAAACCAGGGATATCATCAGCCGAAAAAAAATCTCAGCCAATGGAAATGGAACAGGTATGATCGATCATCACACAAGTATGGCTATGACACTACTCGTCAGAGTGACAAGTAATCCTCTGAGAACGAACAGTGAAGACGCGGCATTCTTGGAGCCAGGTACCGGTAAGAACTCCTTACTCTGTTGCGCCTGTTGTGCCGATGATTCCTGACCAAAGTATCAGCAGGGAATATTGGTGGAATTAAAATAATAACATTGCATACCTTGAACGCTACGATGCCCACGATAATGCCGAGGGCAAAAAATATGAAGGCTACAATAAGCCAGATCACTCCCCAGACTGTGAATTGTTGTATTAAGAAAGAGGCGTTCATAAAATATAACAGGTAGCGGACCTTGTGACGGGAAGCAACCGCAAATATGGGCAAACGCCGATGCATCGGATGAATTGACTTTACGAGCGATGGTGTCATCTGTGGGAGGCAAGTGTTTTAAGTCTGCAATGTCGGGGAAGAATGATCGTTAAACTCACCGATGACATCCCAAAGTACGTAAAGGCAAGACATGACGCCAATGAAGAGAACCTGCATATTTTTTTAATTTTTTAAAAAAAGGGTCAGGTGGATCTGAACTATCACTCACCAGGTATCGTAATGCCACACCGCCCGCAACGAACCAGAATAAGACTATCAAGCCAGTCATTCCCAAAATCAGAACCCACGTTCTACATCACTAAAAGGTCAATAACCAATTTCCAAATTTCCCACGTCGATGACGAGAGAAAAACAATGAAAAAAGCATACAGTAGGTTCCTCCTCGCCCACCTGGCGATCCGATCCCGCATCAGACCACAACAACTCGTGCGAAAACGAATTGCTGGAACTCACCATAGCGTGATCAAAAAGCAGGCTGCTAGGACCAACGACGCAACCTTTGAAGCATTCGTATCGAATCCACACGCGATCAGACATGCGCCGATGAACGAGGAGCCCAGATACCCTGCTGGTAAGGTGATCCAAGGGATACCCCCTGCCATGCGTGTTGCGCCACCTTCATCGGCTGCACAGCGCTTTTAATCGCCTGGGCCTGGACAACATGAAGACAAAAGCAGAAACACGCACGATCGAGCTCGATACTCTCGATACGGGCGCAGGTGAGGACGCCCATGAAAGCATGGCTCATCTACGCGTCTGGTCAGCCTTGGATGGTTCGAGGGTGTGAGAAAGCCACGACTGGAGATACCTCATGGAAGCCCACTGTGAGCAGCCTGGATGAGATCTATATAAGTCATGGCTGTAACAGAGCTTTCAGAAGGTAAAACTCACTTGAATGGGTATACTGTCCAGATAAAAAGGTAGATCAGTAGCTGAATATTACTCGCACTCCGATACACACTTAGCCAGCTAAGATACGGTACATGCCTGAAGCCGTAGGGTTCGGTAAACAACACATCGTGAAACAGTAGAACGTACCATAGAATGGCGATGGCTACCACATATACCCCAGCGATGATCAGCGTTGTCCGCTGCGTCGTATTAGGGGTAAACTGCGACGACCTAGCTTGCAGCGTATGGTACACAGTGTTCTCGTCGAGGACGGGCATGTAGAGAGAGGGAAAGGAGAAAGGTATAGTGTCGTGCACGCGTATAACTCGTGAATATACGTTGTGGTACTCGTTGCAATGATTGTAATCTTCTTTTTTTCCTAGGCCGCAGTATAAAGCTCGCCAATATGGGCGCTTAATTGTACTGCCAGGACGTGCTGCGTAAACAGCATTTGTATACAACGTTGTCAGAGGGGCCCAAGGGTTACATGATATTTTATCCATAGTCTACATTTCAAGGTCTTCGGTAATACCTCTCACGTGAATCTGACTGTTCTCTCCCGTATCGACCTTCCCCCGCATCCTTTCGGGGAGGCGATCCGTCACGGCCATCCCGCCTTGGAGGCGTGTCATCCCCTCTGCGCCCTCGTCTCGGTGGACTCTCGCCACGGCCACTCCATCTCCTGGGAGATTCATCACGACCACCCCGTCTGGGAGGCGTGTCCTCACAACCCTTCTGAGGAGGGGACTTGTCACGAACAGCCCTTCTCGGAGGCGTATCATCACGGCCACCTCTCCTGGGAGGCGTGTCATTGCGGCCAGCCCTCTGAGGCATATCGTCGTGGCCACCTCTCCTTGGAGGGGTCTCACCGCGACCCCTCCTTGGAGACGTGTCATTGCGAGCTCGCTCTCTCAGAGGTGCCTCATCACGCCCACCTCTTCTCGGAGGCGTATCATGACGACCACCTCTCCTTGGGGGCGTATCATGACGACCATCTCTCCTTGGAGGCGTATCATGAAGACCACCACCCCTCCTCGGAGGTGTCTCATCACGTCTGTTTCCTCCCCTCCTAGGCGACGTCTCACCACGACGGCTATCCCTATACCTATCTAGGGAATCATCCCTCCTCCGTCCATAGGTATCCCCACGTCCTTCACGGTCTCTATCATCAACCCCACCACGCGGTGGGGGAACTGCGAGTCTTTCATCATCTCCACGCTTCACACGGGGAGGCGGCGGCGGCGACTCCGAATTGTACCTTCCGCGTGACTGGGGGACCTCGCCACGCGGAGGTGGGGGCTGGGATGGCTTTCCCATGTTCATGTCCCTGCCCTTGTCGCGTCTGATGGTTCGGGGTGAGAGGGATCGGCGACTGTCACGACCCTCACGGTAGCGAGGGGGTGTGCGTGAGACGGAGCGGGAGGGTGATCGGGGGCGCTTGTGGTAGGTCCCAAGACTATCGTCGTTCTTCATGGGTGGTGGCGTGGACGACCTGCGGCGACGTGGGGGACGGCGTTGCGGAGGTGAGGCACTGGAACCGTCCGACTTAGAGTCCGAGTCTGTATCAGAAGAGTCGGATGTTGATGATAAGTCCGAGTCTGAATCTGAGCTGGAGGACTCCTCTTCTGCAAGAAGGGCACGACGCTGCTCCATGATAAGGCGTGGTGCATTCTGTAAAGTACCATGTCAGAAGCAATCCGTTTAATAAATTCATATCTACGTACTTTCAAGTGCTCTCTCATCTCTTCGGTGACAGCTCCCAAACCAATACTCGTAAAATAGTTGATTGCAAACCGGGTATTTTTCGGGTTGTCCAAAGGGAACATGCCCTTGCAACAATCCTTGATCTCCGGATCCTTGAACCTCTCAGTCAGTCCCCTGAGACCCATCTCCTCCATCATCTCTCCACAAAGGATCTTGACAAAAATGCGACTCGAACTGGTAGTATCTTCCTCGTTCATCTTCACAACGTCCAGAACGGCCCACGAGACAGAATCCGTTGCGAGCAAATGGCCAAAGAATCGTGCGATGTTACGCAGACGATTAGTTTCGTAGCGATGTACCGTGTCATAATAATTACGGAAAGTCTGTTCGAATGCAGTGGTGTATTGCCTTGACAACTTGCTGAACCGTTCCCCGATGAGACCATAAAAGTTGGAGTAGGAACGCTCTTGTGAACAGCATTCTATAATCATGTTGCACATCTCAATCTTGAGACACAGTCAGCGCAAGACGATGGCGAGACAGAAAGTGCATTCACCTCTTCTCCCTCTTCGATATTCACTTTCATGAGCTTGTGTACAGCTTCTTCAAAGTTAAGCTAGAGAAGAATAGTCAGACGGAGTAAAGTAATCCGAAAGACAGCTTACAGAGTTCATGATCGTTAGATAAATAATACGTCTGAGGTTGACGAGGTTAGTCCCTGTTTGATCCTCGATGTCTTCCTTTTCGGCGACAGCTATAAAATCACGATGAGTACAACTATGGCGAAAGATAAACAAACAACTCACGAGCTTCATCGTCAGAGTTATCAGTGTCCTCGCTCCCAGAGCCTTCGCTGGATTCATTTTCGCCCAAGATCTCCGCTTTGATCTCACGATACTTTTCCTCATTCTTTATATAATCAGGGTCAAATTTGAATATATCTTTGAAGACACGGTGAGCAACTCCAACCAGAACACGTATAGAAAACACGCACTCAGACCCTCCTGGACCTGGAGATCGTCCTCGAGCGCAACCTGATGCGTGATTTGATCTTCCTCCGGCACAAGATCCAATCCCTCTGGCAGAATTGGGTTGTCTTTATACTTGTCCTTTCGAATCTGCATAAGAACCTCGACCATAAATTGGACGCGTTGGGAAATGGTGCCTTCATTGAGGATGACCCTGAAACGTTCATAAACGGAAGAATTCGCTTTTGGACTGTTCTCGGCCAGAAACGCGCCGACCTCGCGCATGAAACCGACGGCAATTTCGACAGAATCGTCAGTAGGGCGTTCCAGGAGGAGAACGAGAATTTGGAGTGCGATGATTTCATGCGCAAGAGACTGGTTGACTAAATGTGCAATGAAGGTGGTAGTGGAATGGCAGAGGATCTAAACAAAATTATGATTATCAATACCAGAAAGATATGTAACAACCATACCTTGTCATTGCGCTTAAATGACTTGCGGAACTGGCTGACGAGCCGATGCAGGACTAGTTCACCCACCTGCGGCAGCTTCGTATTGATGATAGCGACGAGCGCTGAAAACACAGGTGTATACGGCAACGACGCCGCCTGGGCCTTCATCACACTTCTAGCAAACAACCCCCTCCCCTTAATCAAATTTTCCGAAAATAGCTCCGGCACGACATGCTTGATATTTGCAATATTGACCCTGTTCACGATACCCGTAATCGACTTGCGCAGTGCGTCCCACGAGAGCCGTTGATACTCTGGGGACCTCTTGTCATCCCCTGCCGCGGCGGCCTGCAGGGCGCGCAGCCGTGCAGGCGGCATGTACACCCCGCCCGACTTGCTCCCTGCGGAAAGCTTTGCAAATTCGGCCTGGGCGTCGAATGGGGCTGCAGATGTAGTAGCAGAGGGCCCGTCGAGCTCCTGCTGGGCAAGGCGGAGGGCGAGTTGGCGCTCACGCTCCTGCCGTCGCAGAGGGTCGACGTCATGGATTTTGGGAAGTTCGATGTGTACTTTGCGGGGGGGCGAGATTGAGCGGCGACGATTTGTCGGCGGGGACGCTGCTCTGTGTGGGGAGCGGGACCGCGTTTGCGAGGATGACCTAAGTAGAGCTTAGTTGTGGAAGAAATGGTGCTGAACGACATACCTCTTTCTTTTATACGGCGATTGGTGAGCCGGGACAGGCATGCTCGTCAGCGTCGACATCGGCTCTCAGTGGTACAAGTTCGCGGAGTTGCAATTCAAAGTAAACCAATGTTTTTTACATAATGCTAAAACTGAGGTAATATAATGTAGATGGTACAGACTGATGTCAATGCTGCACATTTGGTCATACATAATATAGACGAGAGTATGCTACCGGAAGATGATATAAAAAAATGAGAAACTGCTGCATGAGTCAATACGATATTCCCGGTAGGTAACTTGGTGTCTCATTATTCTTTGTGGCGACTAATCTTCTCGACTCCAGCACCCTTGCTAGTGATACGGCGCACCGCCTGCACAAGTCAAGACTCAGTCGTCCACCCGACAGCATTAAATAACAGAAAATAACCCACATCGTCGTCGTCATCATCGTCCGACTCACGCTCAGTATCATTCTCTTGGTCTTCATCCTCCTCATCGATGCTTGTGCTGCCGGCTTCAGAACTTGCGCTTGAAATTTCACTATCTTCCTTCCGTTCTGACATGGTCGGTAGTGCTTCACCATGGGAACCAGACGATGATGTTCTAAAGAGTGGAACGGAACTTGACGAGTTTGCACGAGAGAGAGCAGGGAGAGAGGTAGGTGTAGCAGACCCGCTAGCATCCTCAGCCCTGTGATGTGAATGATGGCGGGAATGATGGTGATGAGGGGCGGGAATGCTGACAGCCCGATATATATGATGCTCCCCACCGTCTCTGGACTGATCTGACCCGTCTTTGCGCAGCGAAGAGCGGACAGAGTCCTTGCCCTCCATTGGTTGAAGCGAATGGCCATCGATTTGGGGCACAGGATGGTCTGGGTTGGAATTTTCGTGATCTTTCAGTTCTCTCTCTGCCCGTTCGCGTTGTGCCCGTCTCCGCTTCACCCAGCCCATGCCGCTGCCGTCGTCTTCATCAATGTCGGAACCACCGCCAAGCACTTTGCCTTTACTTTGCAATTTGGCCCAATCTGGACCAGAGCGGGACTTTACTTGGTTGTTAGCAACGCTGCCCATGCCGCCATAGCCCCATTCGACAAATTCGGGCTCATACAAGTCGGGCTTGCCGTTCTGAGAGGCAGACAAACGGCGACCATAGACTCGACCGTTGAGCATGCGCTGGCCATCCTTGCGGCCCTTGCTGGAAAGACCGTCAGACATGACTGGCGCTAGAGGAACGCCATCTTGATATACCCGGGAGCGCTCAGCTTCCTTTGTAGAGATGACACGGCTGCCAGTACTCATGCGGCGGGCCAGAGGTACACCAGCCTTGTAGTCACTGGTGAGCTCCGTGTTGCCTTTTGTGGAGTCGCGAGAGGATATGCGGAAGAGCGCCGAGTAGGACTCGACGCTGTTTGTGGTAGTGGAGGGGAGAAGGGGGTAGAGAAGGGGACGGAGGATCTTTTGGCCCCAAGTTCTCGACTTGGATTTAGAAGGGGTGTCGTCTTGCTGTAAAGTGGAGATAGAGGACGCGCGTGGCGAGGGTGGTTGCTGGGAATAGTAGAGGAATGAGGCAGATCCCGAATGGGGGAGCGAATCCGAGTCTGACTCATAGAACACAGAGGGCAGCTCGTCGCGTCGGGGAGCGGGGAGCGGTGCGAAGCGAATCTTGCGAGAGGGACCATCACTCTCAGACGGCGACTGGGAGTGGGAGGTGTGTGAGGCCGAGGAGGAGGAGGAGGAGGCGAAGGAGGATGGCTGACGGGGCTCCCGGGGGTGACTGGGAAACGACTGGGAGCGAGACTTGATAAGGATACCAGGCGTATGGGAGGAGTTGGTCGCGGGATTGAGGAGGAAAGTGGAATTTGAGGACACAAGGGCCGTCATGGACGGCAACAAGAAGGTAAAGAGACGGAGTTTCAATATTGGGACTGATCTAGTCAGTCGCTGCCAAGTGCCAAGAGAAATAAGCGGGTAAGTTGGGGAGATGCGTAGCAGGTACTTATGATAGATAAACGAGTGGACTGAATGCGAGATGGAACCAGAATATATGTATGGCGGTGTTTGTCTCAGAACACATAAGCAAATGGGAGTCGAACACTCCTATGCTGGATCTAGGCAGAATGATGCAGAACGCGGATGTCTCGAAGAAGGGGTCGAGGAATACGTGGATTATCAGATACCCTGCCATCCCAAATAGAGCATGTCCGACTGGTATCACGCTATACCTGCCAGGCGCCGATCTGCCAAAAAGTATAGCGTGCTCACAGTTATGCGAGACCTCCACACACTCACTCAGCCCCAAGGTTGATTTCATCAGACTCTCTCAGCACTTCTTTCGAACACCTGCTGCGTTAACCCTCGATGGGTCCCTAGGGCCACGATCGCTCCCTGACATATATCAAACACATCGTCACTCCGTCATGTGACATACACGTGACCCCGCCCTTTTCCTGTCTATTCCCTTTCCTAAAATCAGGTAAAGTTCGCAGAATGCACAGCACACGTATCTCTGCGTTTTCTCCAGTCTGGCCTGCGCTGATAGCACCATCGAATGCTCCTTTGTCAGTGTCTGACAAACCTTACCACATCGGGCGCTTATTACCACCCTTTTACTTGACAAACCACTCTGGCTGCCCTCAGACACGCACACAGACGACTCACCCAGGTCAGTAGCTGCTGCACCACAGTTTTCCTGGTTGATTCGACTTGTCCCTTGCAGATCACACGCACATTTGGAACCATGCCTCCAGTCAGCGAACCCAGCCAAGGACGCTATGATTTTATCGTTATCGGCGGCGGCAGCGGCGGGATGGGTGCCTCGGTGAGGAACGCCGTGGAGAAATGTCTGTCTTTTCGCCTCATTTCTGCTGCGACAGAGACGTGCCGCTTCTTATGGCAAGAAGGTTGCCTTGATCGAAGCTACAGATAGGTTGGGCGGCACTTGTGTCAACGTTGGTGAGAACTCACAAGGTATCCCTACCTCCTCGCGACTAACGAGCGTACCTGCTTCTCCCAGGATGCGTTCCTAAAAAGGTAACCCCTTGCCAAGAACCAATGCCTCCGGCTCACATGTCCTCTGACAGATAATGTGGCATGCCGCAGATGTCGCAGACAAGATCAGAGCAGGGCCAGCTTTTGCCTTTCCCCCACAACCAAACCTCAATTTCAACTGGGGATCCTTCAAGAAACAACGCGACGCTTACATCAAGAGACTGAACGGCATCTACGACGCCAACCTCGTCAAGGACAAGGTCGAACACCACGAGGGCTGGGCACGCTTCAAGGATCCCCACTCTCTCGAGGTCACGCGCCATGACGGTACAAAGTACAGTCTCGAGGCAGACCAGATCTGTGTCGCGGCAGGAGGTGAGCCAACGCTCCCTTCGAACGACCAGATCCCCGGGGCGGACCTTGGCATCGACTCGGACGGTTTCTTTGACCTTGAGACCCAGCCGAAACGCGTCGCCGTCGTCGGGGCTGGTTATATTGCTGTCGAGCTAGCAGGTATCTTCCACACCCTCGGCTCAGAAACGCACCTCCTCATCAGGAAGGATCGCGTCCTGCGAACGTTCGACCCAATCTTGCAGGATACGCTGACGAACTGGATGGAGCACACTGGCGTTAAGATCCACAAGCGGACCAATGTCGTGCGGGTCGAGGGACAGAAGGGAGGGCCGCTTACCGTGCACACGGACTCGGGCGAGAAGGTAGAGGTGGACACGCTCCTCTGGGCCATCGGTAGACACGCCAACACCCCAGATCTCGGCCTTGCCAATGCAGGCATCAAGATGGACACCAAAGGCGATATAGCTGTCGATGAGTACCAGAACACCAATGTATCCGGTGTCACTGCCATCGGAGACGTCGCGGGACACGCGTTACTCACTCCAGTTGCCATCGCAGCGGGCAGACGACTTGCGAACCGTCTGTTTGGTCCGCACAAGTATACGAACGACAAACTCGATTATACGAATATCCCGACTGTTGTGTTCTCGTTCGTGCCTTCCCCTTAGGGCTGCATCGTTTTTTGTAGACTAAGAGTGATGCTAGACATCCGCCCGTTGGAACGGTGGGTTTGACAGAGCCCGAGGCGCGTGAGAAGTACGGCGATTCCGTCAAGATCTGTATGTATCATTGCATCGCAGACCCGCTGCCCAACCTCGCTTACTCTTCACTTCACACAGACAAATCGACCTTTCGGGCGCTTTACTTCTCGATGCTCCCAGAGGCCCACAAGGAGCCAAGCGTATACAAGTTGATCGTCGTAGGAGAGGAGGAGAGGGTCGTAGGGTTGCATATCATTGGACTGGGAAGCGACGAGATCACACAAGGATTTGCAGTGGCTATTAAGATGGGCGGTAAGCGATGCCTTCTTGTGGCGTTGCCATGTCTAATAGTGTGCCAGCCACCAAGCAGGATTTTGATGACACTGTGGCGATTCATCCAACGTATGTCTTTCTCGTTATCCCCCGTGCTCACATTCTGACCTTTTCTCACTCTAGATCTGGAGAAGGTACGTTACAGCTCCCTTTGCACTCTCCTCGTCGTCCGCTGATGAAACCGGCGCGTGGCAGAATTGGTAACCCTGCGATGATGGTTTCGAATAGTGAAAAGTATCGTGCTGTAGCCTTGTCATTGTATAGAATGTTAAACATAGTACTTGTGCATGCATCAAGTCCGTCGCATCCCCAATCTGCTTTAGTGATCTTAAGAACTTGTTCAAATCAGGAAAAATCGCACGGAAGCATTTCGAGTTTTCGTTCCGGCGTCGGGCTCAAGAAATGGCCAGTGCAGACTCCCCGGTGTGGACCGCAAACTCCAACGACGCGCTGCACTTGTCGTTAGGTACGTATGTTGTGTGTCATTCATACCTTTGCGCATGCCTACTCACGCTCTACCACCGGGTAGTGCGCGCGAAGGAAGACAAGGACGTCCTGGGTGACGAGGAGTCCTACGAGGACTTTCATCCGAGATTCACATATCCCGTATGTACTATCACGCCTCCTATGTTGTATCACACATATTCCCATGTGGCTGCAGATATTCGGGGACGACGAGAAGATATATGGTTATCAGGATTTACGGATTGATGTGCGTCCCCCTCCTCTTTCCTTTACACGTGAAATAACCATGCATGCCTGCTTTCCTCAGCTTAAATTCGCATCTGGCTCGCTCGCCCAGTTTCTTTCCGTGCGACATTCTGCCAAAATACCCAAAACAGCGGACGACATCGAGGGCACACTATATAAATTTATTCCCTCAGGTATGGCACTCGCCCTCACTTCATCCTTCACTCCTGCTCTTACACCTCTACCTCATTTAGACTACCTCAAATCCGAAAATGAGTTTGCAAACCGTGTTGAACACGACGCAAAGATCTTCCGCCCTTCCGGAACAAAAATCGCGTCGTATACGCGCCGGGGGCCGGGGACGGTGACAGGGAAGGGCAAGACCCCTATGAGCGACCCTGTGGACGAAGATGCGGACGATGCGATCGTATTTGAGGTTTATCACGTATGTGTTTTATGTGCCGTGTGATGGATTCCATCGGCTCCACGCTTTGTCTCATGCGGGTTGCTGTCTCTATTGACATGCGATGTGTTATTGTAACAGGCCACGATGGCAACGTCAGGGTTTAGAGATTATCACCGGCGAATGCAGATTTTCATATTATTATATATCGAAGCTGGGTCGTATATCCAGGAAGATGATGACCGGTGGGAGTTTGTAGTCTTGTACGTCCCTACGACACTTGCCCTCGGTTTCTTGGTACTTCTATGATCCACTGAACCGCGGCACAGATACGAAAAACGACGCCGAAAAAATGCGGATCGAACGGTTACATATCATTTTGTGGGGTATTCTTCCCTGTATCCATTCTGGTGTTGGCCAGACAAAATCCGGCTGCGATTGAGGTATTTTATTTTTTCCGTCGTACCGTTGCGGATTTTGATGATTGTTCACTCGTCCGTAGTCAATTTGTTATTCTTACACCGTACCAACGACAGGGACATGGCTGTGAGCTACACTCCCATTCTTCTCATTTTTCATATATATCTGACACATCAAAACCCTGAAAGCCGACCTTTACAATGCCATGTACCGCTATCTTTTGAGCCGGGATGACGTTCTGGAGCTCACGATCGAAGATCCCGCGGAAGCCTTCGAGGATCTACGCGACAAAAATGATCTCCAGATGCTTCTCACAAACGAAGATTTCACACGTCAGGGATCAGGGTCAGAATCCTCTTCACTTCCGACTCTCCACGGCGGGAAACTCGGACCTCCCACAGACAAGGCGTGGGTCGAGAAATGGAGGGTGAAACTGAAGATCGCGAAGGTATGCTCCCTGCAGGAACCAATTTCTCTATCGGCCCCGAGCGCTCATAGTAATACCCCACAAGCGACAATTCCAGCGCCTGATTGAGATGCTTATCTTGCGTTCGCTCCAGCCACAAGATATCAAAGCTATGAGAGCTTTCCGACTCCAGGTATGTATAACAAATACTTCCACATATCAGCGCCCCTAATGGACGGAATTCACAGGTCAAAGAGCGACTATATAGGTTTAACTATGTAGGCATCAAGTATTCTAATTGCGTTGATCTCACCCGTTTGTTAGGACGCACTGGTCCAATTGGACAAGGACGAGCGGATCGAAAAATTAGAACTTACCTATCAGAATGTGCGGGAAGGGTACCAACAAATCCTAGCGAGGGTTCAATGAATTTGTAGAACCATAAAAGATAAACAGATCAAAGTATATAAGTAATGTGAAGTCAGCAAAAGGTATTATATCCATATACGCATAGCAAACATGATAATTGGCGGCACCTCGTGAACACACCACCTACACTCCGGCCACAATCCTAGGGAAGCAGTTCAGCATCCTCACATACAGAAAATAGAATGACTTACTCCTCCGCCTTATTAAGCGCCTGCACCATCGAGACGACTTCCTTTCTCCGGTTGACCACAAACTCCGATTCCTTCAGCAACTCTTCTAAGACATCAGGCTTATAAAGCTCCTCCAGAAGCTCGCGTTGCAAGCTTTCTTTTGAGTGATTGACGAGAGTTAATGAAATGGCTTTAGGAACCATGTCGATCATCTCGCGTTTCACAATGTTGAAGTACGAATGAATAAGAAGCTCTGAGTGAGGTCAGGGGAAGTTCAGCCAGTGACAACCGATGGTAGACTTACTGATGACTTCTGTTTCCATTGTCTCCCGCTCACTTAACGCGGCTTGTGGTCTGATGATAGCTGGCGGCTGATGAAAAGTTAGGTACACTAATATGCAGACAAGACAAGAAAGGGTTCTCACAGCCTCCATGGTCGGCTGCCCTTTCTTTTTGGCAGTTTGCCCTTTAGCCCCAGAGAAGAACGAACCAAAAAAGCTAGGTTCTTCTTTTTTAAGATCAACATCCAAGTCTTTGTTATTGTTGATGGTGCCAGGAGCAAGTTTCCCGGTCTTAGGATTATCAACGGCCGGTGGTGGCTTGTTTATATTCAGTCTCTCCGTAACTATTGCTGTCGCCTGATAAATTTGAGCTAGCGTTCCGATTACTTATAGCAAAACGCACTTTGTGACCACTTAAAAAGTCCGGATGTGTAGTGTTGACATAGCAGGCTTGCATACTTCGAAAATAGCATCATAAGTCTTAGTACAACTATAGTGGAATTGAAGTCACCCACGCGACTAAATCTGATACGAGCTTAGTCGTGGGTGTCATGGCCTTCTTGAAGAATGCGACCACCACGGCATTAAATCGTTCTCGTAACGCGGGGTATCGTCTAAATACTTGCTGCAGGTAAAATCGAATATAAGATATTGCATCTGAACAATGAAAAGAATACACACAATCTTTGCAAGCAATTGCCCAAGTATGCGGATAAGTTCATCGTAAACCAACTGACAACATTTCAAACCAGGCTCTTCTAATCGCTTGATCTGTTGCTTCACAATGACTTCAAATGCAGTGGTGCCGACAAAAAGGGCGGGCGTCGAACCCTGATTTAGGAGATGAACAGATATCCTTCCATCGAAAATAAGTTCAACTTACCGAAGAGTTGTATAAAATCGTGCGAATATCTCCATCTTTGACCTGATCAAAAGGATCTATGGCTTTGACACCATTGTTGAACAATTCGTGGAACACGAAGCTGATTCTGGCACCACCCGAAAGTTCGTTGAGGGATAAGTCGTTTGTATTTCCGTCAATGACGGTACGGAATTCAGAGGTGAACTCAGTGATGACTGAGAGGACAACGTTCCCAGAGTTATCTCCCATTGCTCCACCAAGGCTCTGCAACTCGGTGGTGTACTTCTGCTGCTGCTGTGTTATGCGAGCTTTTATATCAGGCAGAGTTGCGCGAATGTGATGCATCAAGATCTAACGATCAAGATTGTATGAAATATACCAAGAAGGTTGTGAAGTGTTACTTACAGTATTCAGTTTACGAGCAAGAAATGGAGTACCGCAGTACTGGCTTTTGCTCTTGTACGATGGGTGATTCTCAAAAAACAATCGCTCATGATCTAACGCAGCATTGATAGTTTTGGACTGTTCAATATCCCGCTGACCACGATTGACTACTGGGACATAGCCCAGCCTTAAGGGTATGATTCGCCCAGCAAGGATATCAACAACGTCTGTTCCCTGGTCCCTGTTGTAGCAAAAGTTATTAGCTACGGGATATTCGGATGCAGAGTTTGTTTCAACGGACATGAGGTCAACCTTGGTTAACACCCCAATGGTACGGGTACCCTCCGGGTCAACCTCTCTTGCCATCTTTAAGCCATCGGAATTGGCCAAATCTACATTTGCTGCTGTAACAGCCAAGATAACACACGAAGGTCTAGAAATGTATTTGAGAAGCATATCACGGATTTGTTTTTCGATATCCTTTGGTTGATCCCCGACAGGAACTTTGGTTAAACCCGGAAGATCGACCAGTGTAAGAGTGACAACGTGAGGAGAAAAAATACGAAGATTGATAGGCTGTGGTGATATGCCTGTTGAGGTAAACGCAAAATGATGAGCTGCACAAGTGATTACTTCAATGTGTCTCACCCGCATTCTTTCCCGTTTTCGCCTCGGTATCTCGTACTATCTCCGCGCGTATCTTGCTAAAATCATAGAATTTCTCACTGGGAAGATGAAGAAACTCTCCCCACTCGTTCTCGTTTATTTGAGAATCATTTCCGTTCGGTTTTGGAACGTCAACTTTCATGCCAGAGTCAATCTCAAGTGGGTTTAACTTATCGTGCACTCACCGAGTATACCATTTGACGCAGGTCGAGCAGGGACCGGTCGGTTGATCAATTGCAAAACCTGAATTGTCAATCTTGTAAACTCTGTAAATCGCACTTAGCGATTTTAAGGCTTACCAGAGGTCGTCGAGTGACAATACCAGAACCCCGCGGCAGGAAATCTCGGCCTACGATATTCTGCGGAGAGTGAGATGCAGACAATAGCAATAGTATTATAAACTCACCTCCAGCACACTACTCTTTCCGCTACTTTGACTTCCCAATACGCAAATTTGGGGAAGATCAATCGAAGCGGCCGACGAACCAACTGCAGAAAAGACATCCTGAAGCTTATTGATAACAGATACGATTTCGAGGCCAAGACCGCTTTGTGTCATGTTGGCCGGTGAGGTAGAAGGTCAGAGAAACTGCGGGCAATGGAAAGGTGGCGTAAGTAAGCTCACACTAATGTGGTTTGATTCCGTAGTGCGGAGTTGAAATCGCCCGCCTTGTCTTACGCCCCCAAAGACACTTGATAAAACGTCTGTGCTGTCTCATAGGTTCAGTCATTCTGCGGGAGGAACAAAGACATCCGCGTATCATATCCGGAGTCCTTCTCAGCTCTGGAATAACGACGCGCTCAAAAAATTTCTGGGATAACAATCTTATCGGACCTGACTAAAAGGACCCATGCTGTTGCCACCCTTTTGGCGCACCTCTACGAGCTACGTGTTTTCAAACAAGTCCTTCGGTGTTTCGGACAGGTGTTCTGTTTCCTCCGAACCATATCGGCCCTGTTCCGCTGCTCGAGTTTACCCAAGTTACTGGTTCTGTTAGGTGCTTTCTCACAAGGCCATTGACGGCACAGAAGGGCACTATCGGAGACTTAATCTGCATCTGCTAGAAGCAAGTTCCCTCCAGTGATTACCGCAAACTTCTTATGGCCGTTAGAGATCGTGAGTCGAAATCAGGGCAATTAATCCGAAACGTATCATCTATTCAACAAACACGCGACGAGCATGCTCAATGAATGCAATGTCAAAACACGCTACACAGGTTTGCAGGTCAACTCCGACCGGAGGTCTTCCATGACTCTGCTCCGACACACATCCGATCAACGAAATATATATAAGCGCCGGTGATACAATGTTGGGCCTTTGCTCTGACTTTAATAACAACTCTCTTCCTGAGCGTATACATCCCATCTGAGCCTGTGCTTCCTGTGCCCTATCGTACATCTGGCGCGTTAATCATTACTCGATGCTCAATCACGTTTCTTAGTTGCAGCATCGCGGCTTTGGTATACTCTTTTTTCCATATAAATCAAGCAACTTGTCTGTCACATCTTCACCATCTCCCCGATCATAAAGTCGGGATCCTATTTCATGGATTCACCATCACCACCGGACCATTTATCACGCTCTGTTGACCGCTCTCGAACATTAGCATGTCGGGAATGTAGAAGATCGAAAATTCGCTGTTCGCGCGTATTTCCTTGCCAAGCATGTACCCGTCGTGGATGCCAGTTCGTTTAGTTTGTTCCATCTAGGTTCGGTCCCAAACTTATTCATACATCTCCTGTTAAGAGATATATGTCCTGACGGTAAGGGGTGCTTGTCCATGGTAATTGTCTGTAAAAAACTTATATTTCGCCTTTGCCACAGGTATCAAGGAGACCAAACGTTCAAAGTGAGCGCACGGTTGTGACGCATACTATATGCTTAGTTCTTGCAGAACAGACGAAACCCTTTTGCAGGAGAATGCTCGCCTTGTGCGACGTATTCGGCATCTGGAAGGGATTTTGTTGACATTGAAGCATCCAGCGGGGTTGCCTTCTTCACCTGATGACATGTTTCTCTCACCCCCTTCACCGGGCCAAGATTCCCAGTCATCTGAAATGTCACCTTCCACCGACTTTCCAGATCCAATGTTAAGTCATGCTTTGGCCTCGGCACATGAGCGAGATGCAAGTTCAGATGTTAGTCAGCTGCTTATTATTCTACAGCCACTAAAGCTGATCTTCACGAGTAGCCCTTGTTTAACGGGGTATATCTTGCATAGTCTGAGCCTCTCATTATTCTGATGTCCAAACGATGTAGCCAGCACGGGTTCTCACTGGGAATCATGAAAACTCGATTCCGCAACCTGACCACGGTTTCATGCGGGCTCTAGAAACCCAACTCACTGAAAGTAGGGCTCTTCTAGCCCCAGGTTGCCAGTTCATACTCCAGGCATTGCTGGAACTCTGCCGAACATGCGAGGTATTCCCTGTCGGTGACTCGAGCACCTCGGAGAACCTTGGGCCGAAACCTATAGGTGGCCACAGTTCTAGCGACAAACATGCACATTTGGTAAGTAGCGACAGGGTTTCAAACCTGGTTACTCTACTTATCCCTCTTCCCTCCGATAGGACACGACTCCATTAGCGTCATCAGGTCGTCTCATCTCCAGCTCAGCACCTGTCTCATCATCATCCCGCGAGACTCGTTCGGAGACGCCTCCTTCAGGAACAAACATTGTGTTTAGCACTGAGGATCTAAGCTCGAACGTTTGGGAAAAGGTCATTTGGGATTTTACAATCCCGATCCCCACCATTCCGTCTTCAGCGGGAGATGGAGTGCAAACAACTATAGCAGACCAAATTGGAGAAACTCCCTTCCAGACGGGTCATTCAGACGACGGACAATCCAAAGAGCCAATGGGTGCTCAGCTGTGCCAAGAGTTGTTAGCAGAGTTAGGGGAGACATTCATGATCGATTGAGAATACACATTGAAGAGTGGTCGTGTATTAAGAATCATTCATTTAAAATCACCAGTTGTAGTTATCGTGTCACCGTATTTTACTTTTGTCTGTGTGAAACACGGCCCTATCTTAGACCAATCCCAGTAGTACTACATTATTTTGTCTATCAGTCCTTTCGATATTGAAAAGAAAGCAGGAACTTTCAGGTCCTGAAAGGCTCACCAAATATTGGCAAAATCTATACCATAATTATCTATACCACAATAATTAGTGGCTATGCGTACGATTAGTGGCTGAAGAAGATTACGTCAGTGTGGCCAGGTAGTATTGACCATGCAAGCTCAATCTACTCGTTCTAGGGCACCTTTGCGTCATTGTCATATACAGCCACGTCTATCCAGATCTTCTTACCCTTCTTTTCTTTCTCTACCAGAAACCTTAAAGATACATCTTGGTTTTTTAGCACGAGGATTCTTGGATGCTTCACGTTGGGATATTACCGTGAAGACAGTGTACTTGTATGTATCAACTACTTCTAATGATCCGAGCTGTTGAAACGGAATGAAAAAACAACAACAGAGATTCGGAGATTCGTTCCCATGGTTCGGACTCTTGCCTGGAGCTCAGACACCTTAAAAAGCCTGACATACATCGGCCATTTTGCATGCAGTTCTCAAGTCCTTGATCTTAAATGGCTTGTCACTCGTTAGTATTTATACCTTCGATATTTTGCTGTTGCCGCTTGCAACACATGGTCGGGTCCATCGTAATATTGGGTGGTTATATCGAATCTTGTGGCTTATTCCACTGGCGGCCACTTCTCTTTATCTTAACGTACGTATCAAAGGGAGAAAAAAATTACGTGAAAGTCTGAGAAGCATTTCTTTACGATAGGGCAGTTGGGCAGGCGTAGTTGCGAAACGTAGTTATACACTTCAGCATGGTTCACGTTCAACATTGGTTCCTCCAGCGTCCTACAGAGGGTCAACTTCGAAATATTTCTGCTTGGTTTTCCCGTGGTACTGATTCTTAAATGTTCTAGAATGCTTACTGCTCTTGCGAGCTCAACCTACCGTGTGGTCATGATTATAACGTCTATCATTCTCACAAACGCTTTATCGTACGTTCCTGTCATTGGATCTTTCGTAGGGTTCGCGTTTCTATGCTGGGTAAACGCGTATGTGTCATCTTTGCTAAAGTACCTCGTGATAAACTACACAAGAATTATTGGCAGGTATTACTGCTTTGAGTATGTCGTGTCTCTGAATGTCCCCACCCTTGACACCCTATCCTAGGTTTACATGGATAGCTCAAGGTCTGTCGCTTGCACAAAGGGTTCGGTTTCTTGAAGAGCGTTGGGCATACCACTTTTCGTTTGGTAGGTCCTTTTCTATATGTTTACGCTCAAGTTCCCTCAACCATGGAATAGGTCTACCTTCAGCGATGTTATGTGCATTTTTTCCAGGCCTAGCAGGTGCCGCAATGTTTGCCCTCTTGCTCCCCTACGTAAGTGTTAAAAATTTCCATTGTAATTACATGACTCAAACAAATGCATGAAATCAAGTATATCATCCAAGCCACGAACGCTCACCCAGTACCCAAACACCCCTATTTTCCTTTTTTGCCAACCCGAGAACCAGAACAGGAGGTTCAGAATGAGCGGGCCATTTTGTACCCATCACCTTTTATCCCCATTCGTATCCCAGTCTTCGATTTGGTCATTGCCATAGATAATTTCGTCGTGCGTCTTTTGAGCGTTGGGTCACCACCACGCTCACACACACATATGACTTTGAGGGAAAGTATGGAGGGGCGACAGTTATCAGGTGATCCTGATGTTGCTTCCAATGCGGAAGAGGGAAATTTTCACCGGATAGGTAAAATAACCAGAAAGTTAAACTAATTGGATATAGACCACACAATAATCCTGAAATGTAACATGTATGTAGTTTGGTATATTTCTTGCTTTTGGGAGGATAATCATGATACAAAATTGATGGATATGACATTGAATAAATTAAGGATGAAGAACATGACAAACATGGTCTTGGAGCCAATGCATTAGTTCTCCATGTTGGCAATATATTGTATGTATTTGCTTTTTTTTTCTCATTTTACTATTACTGCCGCGTACTTTTATTGCGCGTGCGTATTCTCTTGTTACTTATGCGGGCTCCTTGAACTCCGACTCCGACCACCACCATCGCCAGGGCGCTTAAGGACTTACCCTATATTCACAAACTAAATATTCAAATCGGCCTGCCCTAAAGTACCCGGGGCAAAACATAACACAAGTCAAATCGGCCTGCCCTAAAGTACGCGGGAGGACGACAAAAAAAAAGAAAGTCCAACCTAAGTTGAACAAATCTGTAGAACAAG